>JABFQA010001213.1:0-14602 GCA_022817065.1 Probaryconus sp. ZL-2020 | reverse complement strand
ATTTGTTAAAAATTTTTTTTTTTTTTTTTCATATTTCAGAGTATTTAAAAAATATTCTTTACTATAGAAAATCATCGTCTGAAATTGCAGACTTACAAAAAAAAACAAAAATTTCACGATTGTCAAGAAAATCAAACAAACGTTTAGTTACGTAAAATGTTTTTATTAAACTTATTAAAAAGAAGACTTTCCAAAGTTACAGGACTCGTTAACATTCGCCATCAAAAAACCAACTATTTGTACCTATTCTAAACATAGCTGAACGCGAATATAAAAATAATCCGTTGAACTTCAGATGTTATTTTTAAAAACCTCTTTTCTTTTTTTTTTTTTTTTTCAATTCCAACGTTCAATCTTAAACGACCAACCTGAATAGTCTTGAATTTTTGCAATTCTCGGTAACGCTAAATTCATTCAAGATCGTTTTCGCAGTTTCCCAATCCTCGGTACACGCGAGGGAATCGAACTTACTGATCAATTCCAAAATTGTAGCTGCTAAATTAACCCAAGTGAGCCTGTAGTAGGTCAACATTTTTGTGATGCAACAATTCCGAACGCACTGCCAGGGTCTTATCTGTCGTTAGTCTTTCGCAAAGAGTCAAGTCTTTCGCGTCTTCATTAGAGGGGAATAAAAAAAAAAAAAAAAACTAAGTTTATGATTTTCCTTACTTTTAAACTCTGATCGTGTTTGAGGAAACAACATTGTATCTCTGGAATAGTGCCGCTGAATTGATATACGAAGATAGAAGTGTTTCGTACCGATTCTGAATTTTTTATCATCTTCTCCGATTAAGAAGTTCTGTCTCGGTTTTATGTAACGTTCAGAAATTGATAATCAGTTATTTGCATTTACATTTTTGCCAATTGACGTTAAAAAGTGTCGGACGAAAGATCAATGGTATTCGATTTTTAGCCGTCACGATTGTTCATTCATTTTTCTAATAAGAAAATAGAAGAACCATTATTCTCAATGTTGCATCTCACCTTATGCGTTCACATTGTGAATCAAGCGTTATTCGGTCTGTCGACTGGAAAACGAAATGCCAATCGCAACGATCTGGTAAGTCCAATTTTACTTGAAAATAAAAATAAAATTATTCTTAATTATTTTCATTGAGAAAAAATAATATCATTTTACCAAAATGTTTTTAAACTTTCAATCATTGCACACAGACTATATTACCATAATAGATGAATAAATACAATCGAAATGTATTAAAATAATATTTATGTTAATAACAAAAAGATATGATAATAAATAAATATTACAGCAAAGGTAAAGAAAGGAATTGAGTTATGATTTGAAATAAAAATATTTTATAAAGAAATATAATTTTTTTTTATTTTTCTCACAGTAATCATTTTTATCTGTATCATTTCAAAGAGCAAACCAAAATACAAGTTTATATAAATGGATAATCATAATTATTAGATACGTTATCAAGTATTTAGATAATTGTTCACGTCGTTAATTAAACAATAATCACGTCTTATTAAAAAACAAGGTATTAATTATAACATTAAAATAAAAGTTACTCTAATTTTGAATATTTTCATATTTAAAAATAATTGTTGCAATAACTGCTCGTTTAATTTATATATTTTGCATATAAACATTTAAAGCTTTATTAATGTATTTCTATTTCATAGAACTTCCTGATAATAATAAAAATAATCATCATAATAATAACAGCAGATCTCACAGCTTTAACGTTGCATTAACTTTGATCTGATCTCTGCCAAGTTAGTTAGAAATATACTCATCTACATAATTACACATTTGTTTCGATACGTTACACTTCACTCTAAAACCCAGAATCACAAAATGGTCTTAATTTTAGATGCTGTTGCATTACAATATTTTCAATTTTTTTTTTTTTTTAATATAATTGAATTCAAACAATCGCGTCTCAATTTCAAAATCTTCTGACAATTCTGATACTCGTAGTTGTTTCTTTCCAATTTATGCTGACGATAAATATAATTCATAAACATTTTTTACACAAAGTCATCGCTCGAAATAAAATAGAAATAAAACATTTTCTCTGTTCTTCTTCGACTTTTTTTTTTTTTCTTTTTTTCTTTCTTAGTTGAATTGGCAATAAGGACAATGATTGTAATTAGGCCGAAGAAAATTCTACGAGAAAATCTCATTCAATCGAACCGTTACAATCCCAACAATCACAAGTGGCTTCGATGAGTATCATTATTTTTTCATTAAAAGTGGTTTAATTGTAAAATCATAAATAAACTTTACTGTAAAAGATTGAATTTGAATTGAAGTGCATTAAAGTGTTTTCGGAAAATGAGAAAGAATCGATAATTGACAATTGAATGATGTTCGAAATTTCTTGAACATCATTTTGAAACTATTGACGATAGCGAAAAAAAAAAAAAAAATTTATAATTGAGCAGAAATGCAAATTACCAGATAATAAACTGTTACGTAATAACGGTATTATTTTATATCTTATCTTCGGTTATGATTTATCAACGTAAATTGACACGAATGTTTAGTTGCCAAAGTATAGAAAAACTCGACTTTTTGCACAATCTAAAAAAAAAAATTTCATACAAAAGTTACAAATTTTACAATAATTCATATGAAAAAGTATTAGGTTTATTGACAATTTTCAAATATTCTTTTGTAAAATTTGTGATTTTTGCGGAAAGTCGAGTTTTCCTAAACTTTATTGTAAATTTTACAATCATTTTTTTTTTTCTCAGTGAGCGACAAAACTTTTGCTGACACTTGGGAAACAAGACAATTAATTATAATTTATTATTATTATTATTATTATTTGGTCAGGAATTATTTATTTGGACACGCTTAATTAATTATTTGCATTCATTTCTGCGAAAATGAAACACTCCATTTTAACGCTCCATTTCACTTGCCAGATTAGTTTCAGTTCTTCGAAGCATTATGCAAATCTTAGAAACAGGTTATTGTATTTCACTTTTGATTTAGATTTTTAATTAATGATTACAATATAATTTACAATGAAAATCTATTTGCAAATTTTCGCAGACGTTCTACAATCTTGCGAGAGCCTCTAAAGTTTTGAACACTTTCAAATCAAATATAGCGAAATAAAGATATTGCAATTTTTAACAGACATCATAAAGCGAGACGTGATAATCATTGAAGCTAATTTCGAGGATTAGGCGGCCACAGTGTTGTCAGATTTCATTGGACTCCACCCTTTCGACTCGTTCCCATATCGTGTTCTCGCTAACTTAACAATTTCTTACTGATGATTTCATCCTCATGTTAGGATTCATTTATGAAAAAGTGAATCTGTATTTGTAAAAATCTACAAGTCGATGAAAAGCAATTGAACGGATATTGAATTTCTAGATCGCAAGAGCAAAAGATGATGTATCTGAATTTTTCATCGATTAATTATGTGTCCGAAATTCTCATCGATTAATTCATCGAAGTTAGTTTTTGCAAAATCTTTAGTGAAGTTAGTTTTGCAATTTTTCTCTGAATGTTAGCTTTTACAAACATTTTAGTGAAGTTAGTTTTTGCAAATTCTTTAGTGAAGATAGGTTTTGCAATTTTTCTCTGAATGTTAGTTTTTACAAATATTTTAGTAAAGTTAGTTTTTGCAAATTCTTTAGTGAAGATAGGTTTTGCAATTTTTCTCTGAATGTTAGTTTTCACAAACATTTTAGTGAAGTTAGTTTTTGCAAATTCTTTAGTGAAGATAATTTTTGCAATTTTTTTTTAGTGAAAATCAATGTTACAGATTTTTTTTTTGCAATTATTCGATGAATTAATCGATGAGAACTTCAGACGCATGTAATCCCATGTTATTTATGTAATCCGAGTTTTAAGATCTAAATTGAAGGAAAACCGTTGGGCGCAGCGGTTTCGTTTGCGCCATAATTACTAGTTTATTATGCAAATGACTGTAATTCGAGCGACCGGCTGGCTGAATCGCTCGATGACACTCTTTTTCAACGACGGCAAACACGTTTCAAACGATTATCGTGTTTGTATAATCAATTTGCTAAACGATAGCCGAGATATCACATTTGCCTAATTAACATCGTCAACTTAATCAGTCGCAGGTGTTTGGTCCCCTGTTTACGATAGCGGTTCGACAACCGAATTTCTCATTTTTATGGCGATTTACAAAAACCAAGTGGTATGCTTTTTTTTACATTGAGTGATTGATAAAATGCGTTTAGGAGAAAATGACATTGGAATACTTTAAATGGCGCTGATTAACATAAATTTTGGATAATATTGATACCACTCTAAACATCCGATTTAATTGCCGATTATGTTTTGTGCGGTTTCAGAAGGCATTGATCGAGAAAGATACGAAGATGACGGACACGAGTCAACAAGAATTTTCCGAGCCTCACACCAATGGCGTCATGGACGACGGTCTCACGGACGAGGAAAGAAGCAAAATGAGACCAGCCGACATCGACGCGGTATAATCCTTTTTATTATATTCACTTTCATTTCAATGTCGAATGAAATCTCAAAGATTTCATTCCCAAATCTGAATCCCAAAGTCACTTTTTTTTTTTCTTTAGAAGCAATATACAAGATTCTGGTATTAAAATCTCATTAAATCATGAATAAGAATCTCGAAAAATAATTGGTGAAAGCGTGATTGTATTGGTGAGAAGTGTCGATGCAGAGTATTGATTTAATGAAGAAGTCGAGTTTAATGATATCATGCTCATCTGACGATATAATTCAATTACAGGATATGAGAGAAATGGAAAGAAGAAAGAGGGTGGATATGATGATCAACTCGAGGCTGTTTCGGGAGGAGTTGGAACGTATTATCGAAGCTCAAACAAAAGACGGAGCTGGCCCCTCGGGTCTTTTGCAACAGATATCGGAAATGATGGGACCCCAAGGTGCCCGTTTTAATGCCAATGTTTTTAAAAGTAAGTACCTTATTAAACCACATCAAATTAACATTGAGACTGACTGACTCAATGTCCAGACTTTCAAACGTGCTCAATAAATAGAAAAAACAAAATAAAAAACTCATTAACATTTATATTGTAAATTGACATTTAAAACAACTTTTTTTTTTTTGTGTATTCAGATTCTAATTGCGTGGTGCCCATCAACGACATTCGAGGAGTCGAGAACATGGGTTACGCGAAAGGTGAAAAATTATTGAGATGCAAATTAGCGGCTGTTTTCCGATTGCTCGACCTTTACGGATGGACACAAGGCGTCAGCGGTATAATAACAGCTCGCCTTAATCAGGACCAGGAGCACTTTCTGATTAACCCTTTTGGTCTTCTTTATCACGAGGTGACTGCGTCGAGCCTCGTAAAAGTCGACATGCAAGGCTCAGTCGTTGAACAGGGTACAACGAACTTCGGCGTCCATCTCGCAGGATTTCAACTGCACTCGACAATACACGCTGCCCGACCGGATATCAAGTGCATTGTGCACATCGCTACTCCGTCTGTCACAGCTGTAAGTTGCGGCGACTTATCAAGATAAATTGTCAATTGAATTTTAACATCGCAGAATGAAAAACAACCAAAAAAATGCCATCTGTACGGTATCTCATTGCAGATACCTAATGCAAATAACTTTGTTTAGAATAATTTAGTATCACTTGCATAAAGTTTAAGTGATTTAAAAGATGAAAGCGATGTGATTCAATTTTTGTCTAAAATACATTTGATATAAGTAAAAAATTTTAAAATAAACGTTCAGTTAAAATGAATGATAATAACGATGTAAGTGAAGTTAAGTTATAAATAAACGATGACACGTTGAAGTATTGCATAAGCAGTTGATTGTATGAAACTAAGAAAAATCAATGAAATGTTTATTTTTTTTTTTTCTCTTCAGATTTCTTCCATGAAGTGCGGTTTACTGCCATTAGGTCAAGAGAGTATCGTGATAGGCGACGTAAGTACGCACCAGTACACAGGCGGTAGCTTCGAACCGGAAGAGAAGGAAAAGATAATTCGAAATCTCGGACCAATCAACAAAGTGATGCTGTTGATGAATCGCGGTGCTCTTTGCTGCGGCGAAACCGTCGAGGAGGCTTTCTACAACGTTTACAATACCGTATTAGCGTGCGAGACCCAGCTCAAATTAATGCCAGTCGGTTTAGAAAACCTTAATCTTATTAGCGAGGAGACGAAAAAAGCTATATTCGAGGCGTCGAGAAAACCACCGGCATCACACCAGACATCTGCCACTGCCACTGAGCCCTCGCCGCTTGCCGACAGAATCGAAAAACGTTGGCGAATCGGCAGCACAGAGTTCGAAGCTCTTATGCGAATGTTAGACAACGCTGTATGTTCTTTTCCATTGTGTCGGATTAATTATTGTTGAGTATAATAAATAGTAATCTTTTTTCGTTTGTTTTGTAGGGATTCCGAACGGGATACATCTACAGACATCCATTGGTTAAAAGCGAACCTCCGCGACCGCGTAACGATGTTGAAGTACCTCCGGCTGTATCATCCGTTGGATACTTACTCGAGGAAGAAGAATTGTACAAACAGGGGTACATACAATTTTTATCAATTTATATATTGAAAATTATTTAGTGATCTCTTGTTTATGGAAGTGCGTTCTCTATTTACAAGTGCGTGAATTTATAGTCTTGTGTTCAATTTTGTGATTACAGATTGTGGAAAGGTGGACGCAAAGGAAACGACAGAACTCGCTGGTTAAACTCACCCAACGTTTATCAAAAGGTCGAGATTCTCGAAACAGGAACGCCTGATCCAAAGAAAATAACAAAGGTAGAAGTCATTACATTCGAAAATAAAACAGAATAGATTTGAGTAGATTGACACGCGTCAAGTTAACGACAAACGTAATCTTCGAACATTCCTTCCTAATTTTAACAAATATATAGCCTTTAGTCAGAAGCAAATCACGTGAATGTCTGTCAAAGTACAGACAATAAACGTTTAAAATAAAAAAAAACAAAACAAAGTACAGCAAAATCTGCCAAAATTTGAACTTTTCACATTTTCAAGTACAATTTTCGATTTACAATTAGACTAACTAAAAATGATTTTATATTCACTTTATAGCAAATTTATAATTTTTCATATAAATTCCTCAATTATGGAATAAATTTATTATAGATTCTAGAATTAAAAAAAAAACTAATTGAAATATGTTATATATAAATTATTATTATATATAACTATAGTAAATATATATTATATATATAACTATATATATATATAAGAATGTGAAACTAATCATTGTTAATGAAAAGAAAATATTCTTTATTCAGAGAAAGAAAATATTACTTTACAATTTATAATGCAAAGCATTGCTGAAACATATATGAATTACTTTTGCAAAACTGCTGTGATTCTTTGCAATGCGTATCTGCATAAACTTTTACCTTTATAGTACAAAGATATTTTAATCAAAATCTGATTTACAATATTTTAAACAAGTGAATATATTTACATTTGCTGCATTTATGGAATATTTTTAATAGAAAACAATAATGAACAAATGGTGCAGATAAATTTGCAAAGAAGTTTATTTACATTAAGATTATGACTCATCGCTTTTAGCTGTTGGTTTAGCTGTGTTTCTGAAAGTATATTTATAATATATTCTAACCAATAAGCGTTCTACTATTTTTACAGATTCATTGCCATAAAATACTCGTATTTTTTGTCGTTGTAATGTCACAGTTTTCGCTTTTAACGTTACATTATATAACTAAATGTTGAGTCAATAAATATATAAACGCGCTAAGTCAATTTACGATACTTTATAGACTCAAACGAAGCGCGAATCGCAAATAATGAACAAAACCGTCTATCGTTTTTGTCTTAAAAAGAGGTCAACGTACATTTGTTTGAATTTTTAATAAACATTTAATAGTACGCGTCGACGTTTATTTACACTTTTATTCGCGTTTACGCTTCGCTTGAGATGCCTGAGAGAATATTTAGTACTTTTTGAGATATACTGATAAATGTTTATATGTGTTGCCACATAGATATAAGGTTCTATTGAGATGTTTATGTATTATTACCAATGAAATTACTGTGCAAACATGCACAAACAACTGCAAACTTGAAGCACAATTTGCATAGTTCTGTCATTTTCTCAATAGCATAATAAACTATTTAGAAAATACATCTCATTGTTTCTTGTATTATTATTTAAAAAAAAAAAAAAATATATATATGCACAGAAACATTATATTTCATTTCAAATCTGCGGATTCTTTACCGATTAATTGATCCAATTTGATTTCAATTGGTTTTTATGTTCAATGTTTGTCTGACATAATTTGTTTCTGTTTTACATAATGAATTTATTCGTTTAAAGAACAATTGCTTATATTTTTTTGAGAACGACTCGGTATGAATGTGTGCCTATTGGTGTACATCCACTGTATTCGCAAAACCAGATTAGAACGACCTGATGCATGTATCGATTTCTTTCATAGAAATTCGAGAAAGCTTAAGGGCGTGTGTTCGAGAGGATGATGTTTATTTTAAATAAATAAAAAAAAAAAACAAAAAAATTATAACAAGCGTAAATTAATTCCCGTGACGATTTTGTTATGTTGTTGTAACGAAATTTTAAATGTTTAAACAACAGGCACACATCTCATGCAAGAGTCACTACTCAACGTTAGAAACAGCAATTGAATTTCAATATAAACGAAAGAAAAAGTCTTTTGATATTGTAAAGGAGGTCGTTTAATATTCTGGTTTTGTGTGCAGTGGGTGTCTGATGGATCTCCTACGCATAGCAGTACTCCAGTTAAGATCGACGGCGCGCTACAGTTTGTGCCGAAAAATACTAATCCTAGGGAGTTCAAGCAAATTCAACAGCAGGTCAGTTCTTAGAGACGTTGTATCCCATTTTGAAATTATATCAATACTGAACGTGAATTTATTTTTAAAACTTACTTTTCTTGTGACGATTTAGATAAAGGATTATCGTAGAGCGGATAAAATTTCAGCAGGACCTCAGTCGCACATTTTAGAAGGTGTTACATGGGAAGAGGCTAAAAAAATGCAGGTAATTACGCGTAATAAACATTTACTGTAAAATTTTAAGGCTTTTTAATAAATGTTTAAATTAATTTAAGTGCGTTGAAAAGTGATGGTAATGAAAAGTAAAATTAGAACTTTACAGTTACTAATGTTCTACCATAAAATTCACTTTGGTTAATGAACCTTTTACTTGCAAATATGTGTTTAAAGTTTTTATTGTTTTATAAAAAGATTGATTTATGAATAATTATGAAATTTAAGTATAAACCAATTAATTTTTTAATGTAATGTAGGATGCGACAATTAGTGGAACTGGAGAACAAGTAGTTTTAGTAGGAGCGGCTAGCAAAGGCATTATACAACGAGGTTTTCAACACAATGCAATGGTTTACAAAACACCCTATGCTAAAAATCCTTTCGACGCTATTACGGATCAAGAACTTGATCAGTATAAGAAAGAAGTCGAACGTAAACAAAAAGGAGATCCATGTAAGTATTTTTTTTTTATTTTTGCAAAGTTATAAGTTCAATGAAACATTTTTTTGCGTTTTTTATTTAAGGAAGAACTTTTCATTTATGCAAATTTTTAATTATATCTGTTGTTTACAGACGATGAATCACAATCCGAATCCGAAGCTTTATCGTCTTTCAACATAAGTCGTGCAACGCACGAATCCAGCACTGCCAAGAGTCCTATTCAATCTCCGGTGTCAGTGACATCGGAAACAGAAGAAGAAAGCAGAGATGGTACAATTTCATTTACAGAATAGATAAACTTATTATTTATTATTTATTATTATTATTTTTTTTTTCTTGTAAAAGAAATGTAATATGAAACATATTATTTGATAACGTTTAGACATGAGTTTGTCTTTTAAATGAGACGATTAATATCAAATTATTCTCTTCTAGAACCACGAGTATTACGGATAGAAACAAAGCAAGTGCCTCTTCCGAGTCAACCCGAAGTTGTTCTTAGTGATGGTGAGTTAAAGTTTCAAAATATCTTTTTCTATATTTCACAATCAACATTAAAATTATCTAATATTTATTCAAATAAACTTTTCTAAACAAAAAAATCTAAATTAAAAAAAAAAAAAAAATTAACATCGATTAACAGAATATTAACCAAATTAACAAATTAAGATTTAATATTTTTATCTTAAACTTTCAACTCTAAAGTATACAAGATTATTATATTTTATTTTAGTAGTTTTGAAATAACTCTTACGCTTGTTATAATTGCCTGTTGCATGTTTTGATGAAAAAATGATGTCAAATTTGAACCAATGCATGTGCACGTTGATTTGTGACTGTAATATAAATAGGAAATACAGTAGTAGACTTACCACTTACGTACCGTACTCAAATTACATTACAACCACAAAAATTGCCTGCACAAGTTGCAAAAGGTGAGATTTCTCAGTAATGTAATTATCAATCAATTATTTTGGCTATTTATTGAATTTTTAACAAATAATTTCTTTTTAAGTCTATTTATTTAATACCAATTATATTAATATAAATATATTTTTTAAATTGAATTATATACATTTATTGCATGTTTTTTTTTCTGTGTTTTGAACGTACAGTTGACGCTACGACAGAATTCATTAACGAAATGAGACGCGCAGAGATTCGTGCACGAAATAAGCATGGAGGAAAAAGTAAGTGTTTTTCTTATAAAATATTTTGTTAGAAATAATTTCATTTCTTATTGGTCAATTTTTGTATATCACACATATAAGATAGTTTTCATTATTTTCATTTGCACTAGCTTTTCACTTTAATACACACTCCAATATTTTATTTTATTACAAAAAAAAAAAAAATGAAATAGTAGACGTTATAAAATTTATTATTATTATTATTAACAATATTTGTAATTATTAATTCTATATCTTTAAATAGGTAAATAATTAAAACTTTAACGTCTGAAATTTCATCTCTTAAAAAATATTGCATTGTATATTATGTTAAAAATCATGCATGTAATGGTTGTGGCAATAGCTTGAGGTTTTTGGCTGATGTGGTTACAGATTGCAGTACTCCAAACATCTACAGCAGTTGTGAGTATGAAAATGGTTGGAAAAGCCCACAAGAAACTAAGCTAAACACATTTATCGCTAGATACACTATTGTAGCCGAACGCATGAAACCCAGCTTCATTAACATTGCACCAGATTCATTCACATCGTTAGCTAAACGTCCAAAATCCAGCTTGGCCTGTCGCTTAAAACGTCACTTCTTAGAAAACTACGACCAAATTATTTCAAATCAGACAAATCAAGATAATAACGCTAATTCACGAGTTTCAAATCCTGATATTATTAAAGACTCTATTATCACGAGCAAAGCATTAAATGCTAAACCGCGAGGAAAAATTCGCATTTGCTTATTTGGCGATGACAATAATGATAATGTTGTAAGTTCTGATGAAATTGAACTTAAAAAGAGCCCTGATGTATCTTTTGCGGAACGAGTAGTCACTGATAAGAAGGAAACACCGTTAAATTCACATGAAGACTCTACTGATATAGAATCCATGTTTGATTCTAGTATGGATAACAATATTACTGAAATAAATCAAACATGTAATTCTAAATACACCACTTGCATTGGAATGGAATTGTCACATAATGAAGATGACGCAAACTCTTCAGTGACTGTTTGTGAGCAGAATATGGAGAATGAAACTTGGATGTCAGCGCGTTCCCATCACGTTAATGAAACGAACAACAATATTATCGAAGAAGAAACTGTTTGTGTCCACTCTAATTTACAAATTAATGATGAAGAAACAGTACAGATTAATGATGAAGATAAAAAAGATTGGGAAACTCCAAATTTTGATAATGACAATGCTCCTCCTTTTGCAGAACATTTGGATAATGTTCATGAAATCGACTATAATGACGCTCAGAATGAGAATAGAGATCAACTGACGTTATTCGATGAACAAGATGTTGGGAAAGACAATATCGATTCTGAAAACTATAATGATATATTTTCAGATTTAGTTTCAATTGTAATGTCAAATCTTCCAACGAATGATGATGAATTAAACAAAGAAATTAAGAAAAATGTATCAAGTGATAAAGATGTGAGTAATGAAAATAAAAATGTTGATTTTTGTAGTAGTGAGCAGTTAAAGGAACAACGTGAATTAAAAACGTCTATTTCTGATACAGAAACAATTGATTTACAATATGATTTAGAAAATTTATTTAATCAATTCGCGATTAGTTTGGAAACATTTAATTTTAATGATGATACTCCAATGAAATACAATAATGATTTTACTTGGGAGAATTTAGAAAATTATTTTAATGAAAATGAAAATTTGTTATTAACACAAAATAATGATGAAAGTAATTCTATACTTCCAGTTTTAGAAGATAGTAAAAAGGAGCAAAAATCTGAAGAATTTAAAGAACAGATGTCCCCGTACAAAGAACACAATCAAGATCATAATGATCATAATGATACATTATTAGCAGGAAGATATCCTTCTTTTATATGCCATTCTACACCCATTTCATTAACTACATCTAGTAAAACAGTTGTTCCTTCAGATAAAGAATGTTTTAAAGTTCCATCGTTACCACCAATAAGAAAACGGAAATTGTATCCAAAAACACCACCGAAAACATTTGTTAGTCTTTCTGAGTCACCCTCTGCAAAAGCTAGAAAAAGATATATCGATTACAGAGAATTGGAAAGTGATGAAGATTCAGAAGAAAACTCAACTGCCATAAGTTATCCACCGCGTTTAGTTCGTCAAGACAGCATTACTGAAGTGATAAACAGTTTCAAAATGAAGTTTACACCAAAGAAAGAAACTAAATTTATTGATATCAGCAAGAGTGACATTTCTTTGAAATACAGCTTAAAAAATCGTGATTTAAAATTGATTTACAGTCTAACGCCGTCTAATTTAGAAGAGTCCACCAACTTTATTTCTTGTGACGATCTTTCGATATCACAAAATTTCAATTGCTTTTCTGATAGTCATATTTTGGGAACGAAAAATTTACCATCACAAGATAACAAGTACAACGATTTCTGCTGGTTAGATTTAGCAATTGATTACAATAAAAAATCCAATGATAAATTCATAGATTTATCTTTTGGGTCGCAAGTATTTTCTGATCCAGGACACCAAGATATAGATGAACCTAAAGCAATTATCTCAGAATTTCCAGAGACAGACGAAGTCATGTTTTCCCAAAATATAAGTGAATCTGCAAATGAATTACTCGCAGAATTACACCAGACTGAGGTTCACGTTGCAGCTTCCAATTTAGTGGACGACTTATTATATGACGTATCCTGTTTGAAATTTAATGCAACGGATAATGCCTCAGTGAAATCAACTGCGGATATAGTCGCTGAAAAAATGGAAACTTTGACAATAGTCAAGAAATTTACCGATGACCTAATTAATGATCTGCCTTACGAACAATCTACGCCAACAAAATCTGAGGTTGATTTAAATCAGAGCTATTCTGTCTTAGATGCTTCTTTTGCGTCTTCTGCGACGTCTGATGATCTGACAATAGTTAAAGAAATCATTCATCATTTCGTTAAAAGGAAAAGTTTACAATCAATTCCCAAACAAATGAAAGAAACAACAAACTGCGAGCTTAAGGAATCTAGTCAATGTATCTCACCGAATGAAAGTAATATCAGTGATCTGTCACCTGATCCTTTTATCACAGATGGCAATTTTAAGTCTGATAATGATACGTTAGATGAAAATTTAAACTATAAATCTGAATTTAAAGAATTATTCACTGCTTCTTCGCTGCCACCTGTTTCCTCTTCATCGGAATCTTCAGATAATGCTGAGCAAGATGTAACGTCTGATGAAAACCCCGACACAAAATCTGATAGTAGCAAAGAAAAAGAGATGTTATGGATTTTGGATGAAATGTGGAAGAAAAAGGAAGACAAAGTAGAACAAATGTTTATTTCAATGAGATATAACGATATTGAAGAGAACAACACTTACGTCAACTTTGGAGAATTACAAGAAGATGATTCTATAGGAGAAACAATGTTTACTTGTGCATCAGCCAATGTCAGCAATCGATCATTCGAACCTCGTAATTGCTTAACTCCGATTGAAGAAATAAACGAAGAGGATGAACATTTATTGGAAGATATTAGCAAGAATTCAAATCAAGAAACTGAAGTTCCAAGGAACAATTCCGTCGATTACATGACTTATAGTTATGAAACTAAGGAATTTATGGAATTAGAAGAAGCTATTTCGCAGTGCAGTGTTTGCGGCAGTTTAGATGATGATAGTGAAATTCTGTTAAAAGAACCAGAATATGAAGATACCTCATTGTATCGTATAATTTCACAAATTAATTTATCGGATATAATCAAGTCAAATATTACCCCATAAAATAATGTTGATCTGTGATTTGTTTACGCAATGCATTTTAAGTTGCATTTTCATTGCAATAAGTTATAAGAGCTTAATAAGCTGTAATTGAAAAATTATATAATTTAATTTTTAATTTTGTCATTCAATTTTTGTTTTGTTTTTGTCCTTTATTTCTTTTTTCTTTTTTTTTTTTTAATTTTT
>JABFQA010001212.1:0-14610 GCA_022817065.1 Probaryconus sp. ZL-2020 | reverse complement strand
CTAATTTTTTTTTTAAAAAAAAAAAAAAAGAAAAAAAAAAAAAAGAAGTAAGAGCAACTAGAAAAACCATAGGCCACTTAAGAAGGTAGGAATTAATACTTTTGATGTAGAACTCGAGAGTAGTCTTGTTCCAATACTTTCAACTTTTCAGGAAAGAAATGATTATATGAAAAATCATTGTTTTTGTTAATTAAATTTAATGTCTTCATTTTCAGAGAGAAATTGTTTGTATGGCATTATACAGGGATAAAACGGAAAAGGGTTGAACGCCGGAATATGGGGATTTGGGTAAAGGGGCATTATTATTAGCAAGTGACAAGTCCAATTTTGTTGATGTTGTAGGATTTGGAATACAGAAAGAGGGAGGGTGTCGATATAATCTTATCGTAAGCCGGCATAATTCCGGATACAAAGAACGTGTTGGTCAAATTTTCCGTCCTCTTAACGAGTTCAATTATCAACACCTAAGCGTACAAGTTTTCGGCCTAATGCAACATGATGAGATTACAGAGCTTCGATATTCAAACGCCGCGTGTCCATACAACCCTTGCGAAATTAGCTAGACAACGTAACACGATAATCCTCAATTCCGTTGCTGGAGAAGGGTTTTTTTTTTTTTTTTTTTTTTCAATTGCTCTTAAATCAGTTTATTCATTTTTTGTAGTAAAAATGATCGTCATCAAGAATATTTGAAAATGATCTTCTACAATAAAAAGTTTGAATGAATAAAGATCATTAATAAAGATTGTTTCAAGAAGATCATGTCGAGTGACTAAGAAAAATGGTTATAAAAATGTTCGTCCATCGTTCAGTAAACAAAAAAAATAATAATAATAATAATAAGAAATACAAAAGAAGATTGTGAAAAGAATAAACCAGTAGTCGAAACGTGTGGTATAAAATTAGCGCAATTAGCGGGAATAAAGTTCGGCCTGGGCCGAATTGTCGACATTAGTGGTTAAACGAGTCTCCTCTTGCCGAGAAAGGTGTCAAATGTAACACCGTCCCGTCAACTACCGTGGCACACAGCGTCGTACGACGACGCGCCTTCGCGTTTCATTAGTTCCAGGGGTCACTCTTTCGGTGAAACGTCGCGTAGATTATTCATTTTATAGCTAACTCGGAAGTTTACCGCGCCTTCAACGCCGAGCTAATTATCATTTTAAAGACATTTTTATTGCCAACGAAGACAAACATAACGACAGACGACCGAACGACTCCTCCAACGTCCAGCATTCTGCTTGGTTGCTTCGGCCTGCCAGAATTTATCTTACGAATAATTTATCTCGACAATTTCCCCGGAATAATAAAGTCGTATAGCTTTTTATATCCTCTACCGAATTCTTTCATGATCCTTCATTTTATTTTTTGTTTGCTCGGACAATCTGTAGTATTTACAGTGAAATTTTTGAACTTCACCATTTCTTTTCTTTTTTTTTTTTTGGGGGGGGGAGGGGGTTAATTGAAATTAAAGACAAAATTCTTACCAGACATCGAGCCATCGTTGGGATGCAGATGATGATTGTTGTTCGTCAATGCGCCGTTGTTGTTGTTCTCGTTTCCGGGTATGACTCCTGGACCGGTGCACATTTTCTCACCTTCGAGGACATCGTGGTCGAGTCTGCAGAAGAGTCCGTCGTGGCGCAGGGCAAACTCGTCGCCTGGTCTTAGCTGCTTCATGCACGCCGAGCATCGGAAGCATTCGATATGATAAATTTTATTTTTCGCCCTCATGTAGAAATCGTTCTTATTAAAGGTCTGACTGCACTTCTCACACTTGGTCCCAAATAATCTAGAAAGCATAGCGGCCCTTAATCTAAAGTACACATACAATCATAATTAGTACATTCCTAAAACATGCACAGACATAAAATTAAGCAAAACAAATAAGAATTTTTTCTTTTTTAAATTGTAATTAAGGTGATTTGTTGCTGACTTATTACTAGATTTAGTGTCTTTTTAATTATTTTCGTTCTTAATTATTATTTTTAAAAAATCAAAGCGCAGTGAAAAATTACGATTACGGGCAAACATTTTTCGCCATACATTTTTAATATTTATAGTGAATTGTGGATGTATTAAGTTTGAACTAGAGTTTATAACACCAAAATCACGAGTTCAAACAACACGTTCACAATTTTTGTATTATAGAGTAAAATATTCTCCCATAATTATAGTTTTTCATTACGATTCAATTTTTTAATATTATAATTAAGAACAGAAATAATTAAAAAGACACTAAATCTAGTAATAAGTCAATGATAAATCAGCTTAACGTTTTTAAATGAACAAGTGGAAGCTTGATGAAATGAAAAGGAATGAAGAGACGCGAGTCGATAAATATCGTTTGATTATAATGGCAAGTAATTTATATATCAAGATTTATTTTAATTGTCGATTTGTATTGCAAGTAAATGCTGGAACACCCACGCTGTCTGTTGCAAAGATAAAAGGGGTACCGTTCGTTTTTGACTCTCGTGACGGTTTGACATGAGCAACAACAAACTCTGCCTCGTTAACACTGACTTTTCTCTACCGACACAAGTTCAAATGCCATATAATACGATTTTTCATGTGAAGCGGATGACATAATTTTTGTTTTAATATTTATTCTTACATAAAAACGAAAAAAAAAAAATCAAGAAAGAAACGTGATTACACAAATGAACAAAGAGAAAATGAAACCGCGTTATAAAATATTTGATAATCGTCGTGAAATAATCTTTGCCAAAATTCTTCATTGTTAAAGAAATGAAAATGATTTTTAAGACTATTTCACGAAGATCAATGCTGTAAATTCATCGGTGAAGTAAAAAAAAAAAGTGAAATGTAAAGCATTGAAAATTCAACGACACGTGTTTAGAGAAACTGATCTGTTTTGACACTCGGTGGAACATGTCCAAATAAACTGAGCGACGTTCTCGTCAAAGTAGGAGCATACGATCGAGTTTCAAGCGACATTTAGATTGGCATAAATTCTTACATACATATATATAGACAGATAAAAAAAAAAGTCATTTAGCGAACTTTGAACATATATCGATAAGCACGATGCACGTTGTAATTTGACATTGGGGACATGAAATCGTACCTATCGTAGTCGCGTTTGCAATAAATTTTGTCCTCTCGTACGAAACAGCTACTGCATTCGTCCAAGAATTGTTGGCACTCCGCGCATTTCAAACACGCTGCGTGCCACTCGAAATTCGGTTCCACCCTAAATATCCATCGGTCGTTTATTATTCCGCCGCATCCGAAGCACACGCTTCTGCTTTCTGTAAAAAAAAAAAACACACACCAAAAAATAATGATCAAATTAACTTATTTATTGTTTTGCATAAAAAATAATAAATTGCACGCGGTTACGTGTTGGCAATTATAGACAAAATTGTGAAAATAAACATTTCTCAGTGGCATTACGCAAATGTAACTCCTTATTTATCGTCAATAATCAAGCTACTTTATTTGCGCGATTAACATAAATTTCGAAGCTCATTCGCAATAAAAACCTGAAATGAATAATTCTAAATCGATATTTCGATCGAATTTACTTGCGCTTGAATAAATAAAAGCGACGACGTGTTATAGGACGATTTTCATCGCTTTGGTAATAACAGAAAATATAAATTACATGCGTATATGTGAAACTTGAACTACTTTGATTGACCGAAACGTCAACATTATCGCGGGAGATATTCAATGATCAATGATAATCATAATAATAATGATCAATCTGTCTCCGAAATGTGTTGTATTATTTGCTCGTAAACGGTAAATCTTTTCATCGTGTATATCGAAAGGTCGCGCGTTTATGTACCTAGCGATAGATGGCAAACGGCTTGTTACGTTTGCGTAAATCAGATAATTTATCGAAAATCAAAGGGGCCGACAATCTAAGCAACGGCGGTTTATAAAGATCGAGACTAAAATCATCGGATCACTTGTAACGATAAATCAGACTGTTTTTCACTCAACGTAGATAAGCCATGTACAAAATAATGTCACCTGAATTTTTACCAGTTATCTTTATTGCTTCATTATGAAACTTCATTTTTATGCACTTCAATGTTCCAATTTTTGACTATCGACATTCATTTTAAACAATAATTTTATGCTCCCATTTATTTTCCGATTTCATTTTAGGAACTTCATTACAATAGCTTCATTAAAATACTTTTAATTCACAAACTTCCAAATATTTCAACGTTAAAATTTACAATTTGAATTATTGGAAATTCTATTTTCTTTCATTAATCTTTTTGCACAGTTTTGCAATGACATTGTCCGGAGATGAGCATAATTTGCTCTTACGTCACAATCAAGGAGTAGGACAATATCTTTAATGTCATTTTGTGATGCTTAGCTGATACTGTAAATGTGATTTTAAGCATTTGATAGATTTAATTATCTTCACGTAGAGTATGTAATTTTACTTTTACAAGTTCCTTTGAACTCAATAAAAAAAATGCTATTCAATTTAAAAATATATCTGCAAAAATGTCTTATATTACGTAACGATCATTTTCAATAATGATACAATCATTTCACCCATACAGTTTTTGTTTCCACCGAAGTCTATAATTATAAGACTATCTGATTACAACGAAAATCTAGTTCATTATTGTTAAGGTAAAATTATAACCGCAATTTAGACATTTTTCTCATATTGAAAAAAAAATAAAAAATAATTTTAGGATATTACGATAACAGTAAATAAAAGTGCAAATTTATAATTGCAGATTATGTCTTTTGCAATTATTCTTTTACACGTACATTAATCACTTAATTTAGAAAAAAATAAATTTAGAATTAAAATTGAAATATTCACTTTTGGGTAATAATAGTCATCAATTATTTCTACTATATTGCATTTTTCTTGTAGAAATCATTCATGTTCGTTAAATTAATTTTGTGATAATGAAGCAAAATTGTGTAAGTAATGAATTCGACGTTTCTTACAAAAGAAATACATTTCACAAGGAGGACGCAAATCTCAACACATCATTAATGAATTATAATAGTAATGTATTTCATTTTTCAAGCTACCAGTATGAAGAAGAAGTACAATTAATTATTTATCATATCAATTAGAAACCCTCGCTGTAATAAAGTTTGTAATAAAAAAAAAAAAAAAAACATTCTTTAATGCGACAATTACGATAATTACTTGTTCATAAAATTATCAATGAATTACGTGATAATTAAATACATTTTTTTATTATTCGTGCAATACTCTTAAGAATACTGAAGGTTACAAATATTCAAAAAATTCTGGTAAAGTGAAATCTATTTCATTAACATGATTGCGCCATTTTATCAGTATGAATATCTCAGTAAAATTTCAGTTTGGTCAAGATGAAAAAGACGAATACCAATTTTATAAAGTAAAATATTCTAATCAACAAACAAAAATAATATTATCACTGACTAGTATTTTAATAAACAATTTTCTTTTTACAAAAGTCATTGTAACATGTTAGAATTTTGTCATAGAAATTCGTCCAATTATTAATATTGCTGCTTTCACACTAGCTTTATCAGGGGAAGAATTACATAAACATAATGTCGTTAAATTAATTAGCAGTTAACTTTCCTCGACGTAAAACTACTGCAGTTATTGACAACACTGACAATTATTAATAGAGTATGCTTACTAAAGACGAGGTAACTTCACTTAATGTTCATCTTATTAAATTTAAATGTTCAATATTTAATATTTTGTCTCGTACGGTGTTACTAATTTGCAATGCAAAAGAGATATAAACTGATGAATTAAGACATAATTTTAGATTTGATAATGCAGACGACGAGATTAATGTTGACGAGGAATTCATAAAAAAAAAGAGCATTCTTTTTTTAAAAAAAAAAAACAAAAAAAAAACCTTACTGATTTCTGACAAATAAAAAATGTTCTAATTAATGATTAAAGCAAATGTTGCAAACCGATATATGCAAATAAATAAATAATTGCTTAATACAAAGTTAATGTGAGTTGCAAAAACAAAAAAAAAAAATCATAGTTGATGTATTATGTAACAAAATTTATGTAGACTACTTATATGCAAGTCTATAATAAAATAGTTGGCTCGTAAATTATCTAACTCGTTAGTTGCCCGAACAAAAGCAATTTTCCATTATGTGAAATGACTAAAACGCTTTTCCTTTATTGGAGCAATTGTGGCACGCGATTTTTTGCCGCCGGATTTAATTCGTCGGTGGAAATAAGTGTGAAAATATTTCATAAAGCACAATAATTTGTATCGAGTCTCGTAGGACGAATTCTTGTAGCACGCTTGAGTTCTCGTTTCGACACCAAATTTCTCCCCGTGGCTTACATTCTCTGAACCAAACAAACTCACGAAAGGTAACAAACAAACCTCTTCAAACGGATTTTCGATTAGAACGATCCCGCGTACGCTGCACTTTGATTATACTCGCAGCTTAGATTCTAACTTTCCATTTCTCGATTTCATCTATTGCATATTATAAATAACCTTATGTCATAATGTTCGACAGTTAAGATGAAAAAAAAAACCTGTTATTATTAATTACATTGGGATATAATTTGTTGGTTTTATTGTGTTTTTCAATTCATCTTTAATCATCGTTAATAAATATTTTAGTGACAATTTTCCGCTACAAAGAATAGTCATTATTGTCTTTTTATTCGAAATGAATTATAGTGATTGAAATTCATCGTAATAATATTGCAGTAGAATAAAGAAATGTTCAATGATAATTTTAAATATATTAATTATTTTTGTTAACAAAATGAAATGAAATGAAATGAAATGGGTTTACTGAAATTACTAAAGATTTTTTGATTGTAGGAGAATCTAATCTATCTCGATGCAAGTAGAAAGGGAAATAGAAGGTTATAGAAATGGCCATCATCGTAACCGCAGGGGCCATTGTTGGCAGCATTATTCCGGTCCTGTTGGCTGCGTTAGCCTATTTTAATTACGATTTAATGGATCCAGAAAATCATCCGCATGTAACTCAAAATTTGCGAAAGGAATATGACTTTATAGTCGTCGGTGGTGGATCTGCCGGAAGTGTGGTCGCAAATCGTTTGACAGAGAATCCAAAGTGGAATGTTCTGTTACTTGAAGCAGGTGGCCATGAAACGGAAATATCGGACGTACCGATTTTGTCACTTTATTTGCACAAAAGCAAAATGGATTGGAAATACAGAACACAGCCACAAGATTCCGCATGCCAGGCTATGATAGATAAAAGGTGTTGTTGGACACGTGGAAAGGTAACGACGTAATTACATCTTTATTTATTAAATTAAGTTTATGCAAAATTAAGTTAACGCAAATTTTCCCATAAATTATAGTAAGTAGAATCAAAGAAACATTAAGTAACCGATAATTGTCATCGGATAAATGATCATTTTATTTTTGCATCACTTTTATGTCCCAATTTTCACGCAACATTAACGAGTTATAATTCATAATCTTTCAACAAAAAATTCTCTCGTCTAAATTAAACTGAAATGAAGAGATAATCAATTAAAAGGAAAAGCGTCAGTTAGTGACTATTAATCTGTTTCGAAAGTCACGAATTATCTCGACAATGAGTGATCATAAATCTTGTAGAAAATTGCGAATGGAATTCTGGATAAAATAGGCAGCAAAAGATTTGAGTGTTACGCAATTTGCTATTTTAACGTTAAATTCCATAGGATTGTTCGGAACTGTGGCCACCACTTTATTAGCATAATACATAATGTAATTTCGCAATCTGTTACACATAAAAAATCAAGATTCGTAGAACCAAAAATTTTGGTTAACAGGAAACGCGTATTTGCCCAGGCCATTTCACAATTAAATGGCCTACGTGACTCAGAGCCATTTCATTTCGCAACATATAGAGAAAAGAAAAAACGTCCATCGGTGAAAACACGAGACGAACTGACGCAGGAAATTAGCCTTTTGCCCTTTTATTGAGTTTACTATTTCTTCAATAACATGACGTCAAAAAGAAATCCTTATTCTTTGTAAAATATATTTAATAGTTACTCAACTAAAAATAAACGCTTTAACAATGTTTGCCCGTGGTCAATTGTAATGGAATATCAATGGAAAATATTATCAGCGATAAGTTATCAGCGAGAATGTAAACATCTGATTTCCTTAAATAAAGCAGTTAAGTAATTGGAAAACGCGCGATTGCCAAATACTGTGTCGGAAATCGTGAAATTCTGAGCTCGCACAACTTCGATATTCGTAGAAAGTCGTACGTGTCACGAAGTATAAAAGCGAATGTGATACTTAAAATCAAGAATGAGTCAAAATTGACCACAATTATAAAATATTTTGATTTCAAATAACTACTTGGATCATTATTGATGCCATTAGTCACAAATACATGTGAATACATCTGAATCATAATCAAAATTTAAATAAGCACTAATGAAAAATATTTCGAACATCGAATATAGGATTATTAAATTTGTATTTCATTTTGAACAAGTTTTACTGAATGCTGTCTTTTAACTAATTTCATGGTCAAATACGTTAGATTATGTGAGTCCATTAAATTAATATTCAGCTGGAATTTTCTACTTTAATAGACATGATATTGAGAGTTGCTTAAGTTTTGTCTTTATCGTAGAAAAATATTTATTTATATAAATTATTAAAGTTCACTTCCCATCTAAATGATACGTTTTGTGACAGACGTTTTGTTTCAAGTACTAATTAGAATCATAACACAAGTTACTTGACGGAAGTGAACTGGCTTTGATTGATAGCACTATCAATCAATTTATAAACTTATATTCGTAACGTAGAAAATATTTTATTTAATTATTAAATTATTAAATTTAAAATTTTTTCTGATCAACTCAATTTTGTTTGGAATGAGATCTTGAAAATTTTGATTAATTCAAATGTGATTAAAGATATAATAAAACGTTTGTTTTTGTTTTACAGGTTTTAGGCGGCTCGAGTGTTTTAAATACTATGCTGTATATTCGAGGAAATCATCGAGACTTTGATCAGTGGGAGAGTTTTGGGAATCCAGGGTGGGGTTCCAAAGATGTTTTATATTACTTTAAAAAGTCGGAAGACCAAAGAAATCCTTACTTAGCACGGAATAAAGAGTATCATGCAACCGGTAAGTAAATGAAAGAAGTAAAAAGCGTCTCGTCAATGACATTCCGGAAGTTAACGTATGGCAAACAGCAGCTATGATTGCAAATTAGACACTATTCATGATTCCTCGCCCGACCTTTATTATGCACTGGCAATCAGACTGTTTGATTTTACGTTACCTGGAAAAGACTACAAATTCACAGAGAAAGTATTTGAATTTTGTGCTTTTAACAACAGTGCAATAAACAGGTGTTTTTAAACTGTATTTCCAAATACAAATTTTACAGATTTTATTTACTGTTTGTATAACAATACACATGCAATTATTGTAATTGCTGAAAAAGAAACATTTGAAGAATTCTTACAATTATTTTATAAAGTGATCGACTATGGTCAAAAACGCTTGTAATGTCACTCAACCGGTTTTACAAGAGACGCTTATACGAAGTTCATTTCTTGATGAATATTTGTGAAACATTCTATGAACTTTCAACCTATAATATCTCAATGAATTAGAATGTTGCAAATAATGAATTGATTACAAATAACTGAAAAAAGAGCATCATGAAAAAAAGAGCAAAAATAATTGAAGGAAATTTTAATTTTGCTAATAAGATAATTTTACGTGAGATACAAATAAAATAATGACAAATTAATCCATTAAATTTTAATGTAACTATTTAAAAAGTTCACCAAAGTAAAATTGTAAAAACTTTAAATAATATTGAAATGCTGCCTTTAATAAAATGTTATATAAACGATGATCGAATGAGAAAGTATTTAAATTAGTTAAAAATTCAACTGTTACATGAAATCATAAAAAAGAATATCGTGCATAAAATACTTGATGCATAAAATTCTTCATGCTCATTTTTGAAACTCAAACAAAGTAATGTAAAGCTGTTAGTTTATTCACTATACTGTAATGCTAATAAAATCGGCATTCTAATTCATAATGTTTTATCACCTTAACTGCATAATTTCGCGACAGACTTGTAAAACTTATTTTTAATACTTCAGTCATTATCTTTACATTTGTACAGTGCAGTAAAAAAAAAAAAAATAATAATAATTGTGCAGTATAGTATAGTAATTAGTTAAATTAAATGTATACCATTTCACGTGGTAAAATGTTGTAATTGCTATAAACATTATGTAATGTTTTCAAGTTAGATCGTGAAACGGTTTATTTATTCTGATATGTCGGAAGCTTTTGCGTGATTAATAAATAGTATTAATGCCTCTCGTGTATATGTGACAAACAGACATTACCAATGTAAACTGGAATTATAAAATTGATTTTCATTAATAATTATATCCTGCAGACGTAATAATTGACTTAAATTGTGACTTAAATGAGTAATTAGCCTGTAAACTTTAGCAAACTTTTAATAAGTAGAGTAGAGTAGAGTAGAGTAGTTTTTTAGTACTCTTAATGATTAAATAAATTGCATGAATTTCAGGAGGTTACCTGACAGTTCAAGATGCTCCTTACAACACCCCATTAGGAATAGCTTTTCTACAAGCCGGACAAGAAATGGGTTACGACATTGTGGACGTAAATGGTGAACAGCAAACAGGATTTGCTTTGTACCAATATACAATGAGAAGAGCAACCAGGTGTAGCACAGCCAAGGCCTTCGTCCGACCCATTCGTCTGAGATCGAATTTCCACTTAGCCCTTTGGTCCCACGTAACCAAAGTATTAATAAATCCTCAAACCAAACGAGCGTATGGCGTGGAATTCATTAGAGCCGGCAAAAAAGAAGTCGTTTATGCTAAGAAGGAAGTTATCCTGTCAGCAGGAGCCATTAATTCGCCACAACTGTTGATGCTTTCAGGAGTAGGCCCCAAACGGCATCTTCAGGATGTTGGAGTTAAGGTGATTCACGACTCACCCGGAGTCGGTCAAAATTTGCAAGATCACATAGCAGTGGGCGGCCTTGCCTTCTTAATTGATTATCCAATATCTATTGTAATGCGGAGATTAGTTAACGTGAACACGGCGCTCAGGTACGCGATTACAGAAGATGGTCCGTTGACGTCCAGCGTTGGATTGGAGGCCGTGGGATTCATCTCGACGAAGTACGCGAATCAGTCTGACGATTGGCCGGACATAGAGTTCATGCTGACATCGTCGTCTACCAATTCGGACGGTGGTACTCACGTGAAGAATGCACACGGATTGACCAGTGAATTTTACAACGAAGTGTTTGGGAAAATAAACAATCATGATGTGTTCGGAGTGTTTCCTATGATGTTGAGGCCCAAGTCCAGGGGATACATCAAACTGAAATCTTCGAATCCTTTGGACTATCCACTAATGTATCATAATTATTTGACTCATCCAGACGACGTGGATGTTTTGAGGGAGGGCGTGAAGGCCGCTATAGCTTTCGGCCAAACAAGGACTATGAAGACGTTCGGTGCTAGATTTCACAGCAAACCATTGCCCAATTGCAAACACCTGCCGCACTTTACTGACGAGTATTGGAACTGTGCGATTAGACAGTATACGATGACGATTTACCACATGAGTTGCACGGCAAAAATGGGACCCGCGCATGATCCTATGGCTGTCGTTGATCCAGAACTCAGGGTTTATGGAATCGATGGCCTTAGGGTCATTGACGCGTCTATTATGCCGACGATTACTAATGGTAATATTAACGCTCCGGTGATTATGATAGGAGAAAAGGGATCCGATTTAATTAAGAAACAGTGGTTAGGTAGGTTTAAGAGAAATTATAATCAGTACAACTCGTCGTATACGTGAGGAATGTTATGGCCATTTTAAAGAATTAGTTCAATTTGATATCATCTTCACGTTATATACTCTTTTATGATCTTTCTCTGTCTAATAATAAAACATAATCGTCTTTGACTGTTCTAGACAATTATAGTAAAATTGTTAATTATTTATTATCAATTTAATACGACAATGTATAAATTACGTTTATAATGAAAGATAAAAGGATTAGTAATATTACTTTATTATCACAATAGTTTCGTAAATTAGCAACAAAGTTAATGTATAGCGTATTAGTACAATATTCCGTCCGAAAATGCTCAATTATTCATAAGTTAGATTAAGTCAATTTGATTACAAGTGTAGGTTAATTATTACAAATATATGAATGTACTGTGAATGAGAAAACGTAAGTGTTGCATATGAATAAGATCAAATTTTATTCTAATTTAAAGAAAAGTCCATAATTCATATTGAAATAATATACAAGTTTAAACAACTATTAATTAGGTTCAATCAATTGCTGGAACTAATTTTTTATATCTTATAGTTATATCGTGAAATAATTTATAGAATGCCATTTTTTTTTTTACAAGAACTGCGTATTCAAATTTTCAAAATTGTTTGTTATATTTTATATTACGATGTGTGAAATATGTAGTTATATATTTATATTCAAAAAATCACCGTATTTGTTTAATCGATATAAAACGTGCCTGAAATTGGCTCACTTTTAGAATGTACATTCTGTTACGGGTTTAATAAAATGATAAATCGTAAATTAACTCACTTTTCACTTCTTATGACCATATTATCGTCGTTAATAGTTTAGTTATCAATCGTAAGACTGATTACGCAACATTTCCTTTTTTTATATTTCGAAATGTTATTGAATTTTTATGTGTAGATTATCATCTTTAATACATTAAACTAATAATTTTTCAATGCAAAATAATTTTATTGAAAGAATAATATTCGGTAAGAAATGCCGTATGTAAATAATTGTTTATAATAAAACAAAGTCAGTTTAAACATAACTGCAGAACTGCTTTGTATTAACTTCGGATTATGATATGATAGGTCTGTTATCCCTATCTTGGTACGGCAGCCATCCCAAGTTTCAAATATAACAGTTGTCCCTACTTTTTGGGCTGCAGTACTACCGAAAGTGGGGCGTCTGCTAGCGCAGGGCGCGTAGTACGTCAACTTTACTATGCGTGGCGCACCTAATGTCGCAACATTTTTTCGGTGTAGGATACTTATTAATTAAGGATTGTATAACATCCTTAGATATACCATCTTTGAGGATATCCGACCATCTCTCTGTCAAAGCTTCAGCAATCTTGGGTCCTACAATTTCTTTTGAGGTTACCTCGCCCAATAAGTCCAGGATTGGTTGATCCAAATTTTCTTTATTTTGTTGGTCAGTCTGATTAATACCAACCGTATTAATATTCCTGGCATCTGTGCTGACCTCTGTGACCTCTTCTCTAACGGAGAGGTTATCTACTGCTACTGAAGAATTGGCGGGATCCTGATCTAGCGGGATATTTGATGTTTGGCGAGTAGCAAGAGGCTGCCCCCGCGGGGTTCGCCTTGAGCCTGAGAGACTTCTCTCATGAACCTTGCTCTGCCTTGAGCGTGTATCTCGATGGTGAGAGTAGCGTTGGCTCAAATCCCTTGAATGTGAGGTTCGTCGAGATCTTTTACGAGAATGTCTCGAGTAACGTCTCTTATTCTTCCTCTTACGTCGATGGTGTCTTTCTTCAAATGATGAAGAGCTGGATGCAGTAGAGCTTGACGATGACTGCGACGTTGATGAGGGGGAAGAATAGGATGAAGATGAGGAAGACGTATAACCTCTATTCTTTCTCGAACTTTTATCGTAGTTTCGAGACCGATGAGAACCGGCTCTGGATCTCGACCGTGAACTCCTGTTCGACGAAGATGATTTGCGTAAATCACCTTTTTTCAATCGCGATCTTTCAGAAGATTTAGAACGCGATGACACGGGTTTCTCACGAGAAACCGACTTTTCTTTTAAGTTTTGTGAGCTTATTTTATCCATAGTAGACACAATGATGTGGCTTCGACCGCGCAACAAAACGTAATGAAGTAATGACGAGATGGCATGAGCAGCGCCACTCGTGGAAAAATTTTAGTTCTTTAAAATATAGTTGGTAAGACCGAGCAGCTGGCGCTACTACCATTCATATCTCGAGGACGAGACTATGAAATATAATTTTTTAGTAAAAATAAAACTTAAAAAAATTTCCATTATTGGAACTTAAAAATTTTTCTTGAAGCGTGGAAAATTTCTAAGTCACCATCTAATATACGTATAATATATGTATATTATACATATATTATATATCCATCTTAAAATTCATTTCTAATGACTAGAATTATTTTTTAAATATAAATTTTCCATTTCTTTGTAAATGAAGAATAATTTTTAGTAAAAATAAAACTTAAAAAAATTTCCATCATTGGAACTTAGAAATTTTTCTTAAAGCGTGGAAAATTTCTAAGTCACCATCTAATATACGTATAATATATGTATATTACACGTATATTATATATCCATCTTTAAATGCATTTCTAATCGATTAGAGTTATTTTTTAATTGGAAATAAGTATTTCTATGTGAATTAAGTATCACTGTTTAGTAAAAATAGAACTTGGTAAAATTTCCATCATTGGAACTTAGAAATTTTTCTTGAAGCGTGGAAATTTTCTAAGTGACCGTCTAATATA
>JABFQA010001211.1:0-14610 GCA_022817065.1 Probaryconus sp. ZL-2020 | reverse complement strand
CTTGGGGTGCAATAAAATAGAGATAAGGTTTATGATCCACATCTGGCCTTTTATTGACAGCTCTTTCTTATCCCAAACTTGGAAAATTTTTAGGAAAGTGGTACTTTATTGAAACTTTATTAAAATTTTGTAAAATTTTCTCAGTCTGTGATTGTTAGTGAAACAGTGAATAGTGAAGTGCGTTTAGGAGACTCTTCGATTTTGGCATGTACGAGTGTTGCCGTTGCATTAAGGTTGGCCAAAAGGAATTTTTTTTACTCAGTAGCGAAGTATTTCAATTCGTCTTTCATTTAAACCTACATGTAGCCCTTTATCAAAAATGCTTTCTTATCCCAAATATAAATTTTTTGAAAACCGAAAATACGTGTAAATAGAATTTCTATACAAAAATGTTTCGATAAATTAATCGATGAGAACTTCATAGACATAAAATATCCTCGAAAGATTATCATATTTTTGCAAGTTAATAATAATAATGCAAGTAAATAATAATTGATACAGTAAGTGCAGGGAATTAATTATATTTAAAATCAATACGCTCGCTCATGTGAGACAAAACAAGCTCAGTCTGTTAATTTTATTTTTCATGAGGCCGGATAATTAAAAAGATTTTTAACTCTCCATAAATTCCTTTTCCTCTTCGCGTGTAAATCAGTTGCTATTTTCAGTTTCTCGAAATTGTAATATTCAAAGCTACTTTGTTATTCTATAATGCATTTTTAACTATTCAAAAATTTTAAATATTTTACTTTTATTATAATCTATGAAAATTTAATCAACTCGGTTAACAGAATTTTTTTTTTTAAAGGTGTTAAAAATGCTGTTCCGACGAATGACATTTATATAAAATTAAATTAACATTTTGATAGCTTTATATGATTTTAAAAGATGAATAATAAAATAATGCAGTTTTTTTATTAAAAAAAAAAGAAACAATAAATAATTGTCAGTTTATTTTGCACCGACGAAAGGGTTAATATTGAATTTTGATGGCAGGAACAATTATGTCTGTGCATTCAGATTAATGTCGGCATATTTTACGAGTGGGTCATACATGTCGTAAAATGTGCGTAACCGAGCTAAAACAGGAAATAATCGCAGTGCGTTAATGCTTATTCGAGGGGATGCCGGTGCGTGTACTTGACAATGCCGCGCGTAACGAGCAAAGTCAAAGTCGTTTTAGTTGATTCCGGTCGGCGAAAGTTTCAATTGAAATTTCCGTATAAGCCTTGAATATAGCGTATGATCACATACACAGGGTGCATCATAACCCTTTTAACCATAATCTCATACACTCTGTCTCAATTAAATATTTCAATTCATCCCAATTTATATTTTTGACATCGAGAAAAATTTTTAGAATCCAATATATATAAAATTATAAAATGAAATTAGTTCTAAAGGTATCAAAGAAAATGTTAAAACTGTTTTTTTTTTTTTTTTAACGAGACAAGCGCAAAAGTGTCGCAACCTTGATTTACAAGGCACATTCCGTAATAACCGATTTGAGGCATGAATTATAAGGCATTTTACAAAATTTTGTAACAAGGATAATGAGTCATTGAATAAATTACGTCGGAACGTTTATTTTGAAATAATATTCTCTATGAGCGTAATTGTAAAAATATATGACCGTTCGCCATTAAAATAATCAGCGCTCGTAAAATGCCCCATAATAATGACTTATATTAAATCATAAATCACGCGTTGTGCAAACAATGATACCATGATCGAATCATTTGTGCAGTTTTGTGCAAGCGTCCAAATCATTAACATAAATATTAATGAGACTCTTAAACTTACAGTGAGATTGAAAACGTTTGTTCTTAACTCAAAGAGCGCACATTATCTCACTGAATGGAAGATTTACTGGATTTCACGTTGCGACTATAAATCAATATTTTTCCTTCCTCTCGATTGAATTTTCAACTCGGCTATGTTTCGTTGCAAAAAAAAAATTATTTATCAACTGATTTATAAAGAATTAAACCTTAGGTGTTGTTAAAACAACCAGTCGTACGTTGTTTTGTAGTACACTTGTAGCCCAAATACAAAGACCGCGATATTGAGATTGGCATAAATCAAGCCCTCATCATTTACGATCTGCTTATCATAAAGCTGAATGGTTAATCCAGTGCTGGCAACCGGATTTCCAATGTTATTTTAATACCCGGAGGAGAGTTGCGTCTACGAGAATCATTCTTTCTTTGTCGCTCGCGCTCTCGCGACTCGTTTAGTAGGAATTGGTTTTTGCGGATGGGAATAGGTGAGAAAAGAGGCAAGGCTCGGTCAGGCAGCCGAGCGAGAGCGGGCTGCTGGCGGCGTCCTTCCTGGGTCTCTGCCCCTATCGTTGTGGGCACTGCAGTATTGTGTATCTGCGTTTGCACGTATTATCGCGGCCTCTTGACTGTGTGCGTGCATCGGGCTGCCGCCGCCTTCTTAGTCTTAGCCGTCGTCGACGGCAAAAATGCATAGCGCTCTGTTGCGCGCTGTGTTCGGCTCGAGACGGTTCTCAACCAGATGGACATCCGGACTCGCTTTGGGTGGCGCGAGCGAGACAGGGACCGAACGACAAAGAACGCGGGGCCCAACAGAGACGACCGATACCACCGGATAAACTCGCCTCAAGGTCTCCCCTGCAAATAATCAGACACACCGCTCCGCAGCTCCGTGATCCCCGTCTATGCGATTATCTCGAGCGCGCGATATACGCGACCAAACGGACCCGATACCCGTCGCCTTTATTTGCATCTAATTGCACATGCCGATCATCCGCTATCTCCAAACCAGCCAAACAGAATGCGAAACTCTGTCGAATTTCACGCGAGATCGAGTACGCTTTGGTGACTAAGTTGAACAATTTTTATTCAGAAGTACATTATTCTTTGATAAAAGAAGACGTTAATGAAAATTAATTGGCGAAACATTGTCTGCGATGTTTTTAAAAAGAATTTCGTAAATGTTGATTAATGAGGTTTTATATAGATATATATATATATGTTTTGAACAAAAGAACTTGTGTAAATCAATCAGTGTCAAACATATTCTTCTACTGAGTGCAAAAATTTTACTGCAAAAAAGGTTAATGGCAAAAAGCAACCATTTTCGTGGCTCGTTTCGTCATCACTTAAACTCAATTAGTTAAGGCAACGTAATGCAACCCTTTAAAGATTTGCAACGCGCTTAAAATTAATAACGATAATTTTGTGGAAAGGAACGGGAGTGATGTTTGGCAATTGAAAAATTTGACACCTTTTGTTTCCTTCTCTTCGCTCCCTTGAAATGCCGTAATGACGTATATCATGCAGAAAATACCAAACACGATAAAGGAAGGGAGAAAAAAAAAAACGGGCGCGAAAAAGAAGGAAAAAAAAGACAGAACAAGATCCACATGCTACTTGATACTTTTGCACGAATTTTTGCCTCCTGAAAAAAAGAGACTAACTGGACAGTCAGTCTGCAGTGTCTAAAGAACATGCTCGACGAGACGTCGTGCCCGCCCTACTGTAAAATCCCCGCTCTACTTCCGCCGATTTATCTTATTTCGTCTGCAGAGCGAATAACGAGAGCAAATTTTCGAGAGTAGGCATCATTAGCATAAAAAACAGCAACGAGAACGAATAAAAAATTGCGAATCCTTTAGGTACGTGAATTTTTCGAAAAAAAAAAAAAAAAAAGAAAATCGGTTTGCCGAATTATAGTTCCTCTCTCAGAAGTTTAATTAAATTCACAAAAATTTCTTTATTCTTGCAATCGTCAAGATAGTGCTAAAAGTTCCTTCTCTCGGAAATACCAATCATTCTTCGCGAAGAAATAATGTTCTCAAATATCTCGAACAAGATTAAAATCACCGAGAAAGAAAATGATAATCCCAAAAAATGATAATCCATTAACCCTGAAATTGTAATTCCTTGAACAATGAAAGCTCCTCGTAACAAGTGACGTTAAACAACAGAAGTAGGCCGCGGTCGCATCGTTCGCGTGTCGCGAAATCGTGCGCTCGGTTCTGCGAGTGTCACTTTCGTTGTCTCTATTGTGCCGTCGTGCCGGGGCTTCGACGTGTGTGTGTGTTGGTGTGTTGGTGTGTACGTGAACGTGCACGCGGAGGAGCGCGCGCGCGGATGAGCGCATTCGCCTAGAGCGCTGCAGCTCTGGGTATAATACCAAAGGCATCGGCGATTTAGCGAGGTATAGACGGTGACCTTGTCGCCGGCAATTCACCCCGTCTGCCCTCCTTCCTCCCCTGCCCGCCCTTCCACGCTCGTTCGCCGTCTCTCTTCCTCGCGCTAGCTCGCTCTTCCTTTTCAGCAAACCCTCCGCTTCGCGCTCTCTAAACCTGCAGTTCCTGCTCTCCGCCGCTCTCCCTCTGTTTCTCCTCCACTTTGTCTCTCTTCATCTCTCGTTCTCTCTCCCTCTCCCTTTCTTTCTCTCTCGTTCTTTCTTTCTTTCCCCTGCGTTTCTTCCACGACTACTCCGTATCCGTCTCGCCATCCGCGTCTTTATCACTTTTTTTTTTTTTCTTCCTCGTCTCTCTTCCTCTTTCTTTCTCACTTTTCAACTTTTGCAAGCCAAGTCCCTTTTGTTTATCGGTGCATTTTGATTTTAACTTGTTGCAACGAAATAGAGCAAAATAGAGAAGGAAATTGGAGTGGGATGGCGTTCGGAGACGGTTGTATTTATAGTCGAGTGTTTCGCGGTTAAGGAAATATTGTTTTTGAGTCGCGGAGGGTGACAATTTTCAAGCCGACGTGGGTTAAGACGCGACGTTTGCAATGATACTTGTGGGAACCGTGAAGCAACTTAACATTATGCTGCAAGAAAGAACGCTTCCTGTCTGGCGCTCGTATATGAAAAGCAAAGTAGAATAAACTCCACAATGGCTTTACATTTCAGTACATCGTACAAGGCTTAATTAAAGTGCTTTTATTTGCTTAAGTGGTATCATCTTTGACTAATCGTTGCAATTAATTAAAGTACACGAATGCCGTAAATATTATTGCACAGCCTTGAAAATACTGATCTCAAACATAAAACCCTACTTTCGATCTAATCCGTTGTTTCCTTTTAAAAGTAAAAGTTTGCACGTTTTGCAGTAATCATTTCAGATTCATTTAAAAATTTACCGCGAAAGGAAAACAACTTTTTTTTTATGATTTCTTAGAATCCATTGCTTGCAATTGACCGGCATTCCGGGCTTTTGTTAATTCCGTGAGTATCGTAGCAAACAAAAAAAAAAAAAAAGATGGTTAAAGGGGATCGTCAATTAGCTCGGGACTACAAATATTTTGATCATAGTGCAACGACGTTGGCTCGCAACGTAACAGAACTAACGAACGCATGTGTACGACGAATGCAGGCGACTGGGCTTTAATTTCTTTCCGAGAAAGACTCGACGGGCCTCGCGCGTATAATTTCCGCTAGAAGCCGCGCGTGCAAAACTAAAAATAAATGTTACACGGACACGGCGCGCTCCGAGGAACCAAACAAAAGAATTCGCACCCGAAGAGGCGTTGCGTTTCACACGTACCTTCCGCTGCCGCGTGACGCGTGTCTGGCTGGGTTTCTCTTTGCAAGCACAGTCTCCAGTTTTAAGCGTCAAAAGGCTTTTTCGACCGAGCACCTAACTGGCACAATTACTCGAACACTCCTGATTGCTCCGACTCTTGTTTCGCCTTCGTTATTCCTTCTTAACTTCCTTTTTTTTTTTTTCTTTTTTTGCTCTCTTATTATTTTTTATTACCATCTCGTTTCCTTCGGACTCGAGATGGTTTGTTACCGATTAGAGGATCTGTCCCTTAATTAAGTTCTCTGGAACTTGATCGTTTAGAAACGTTATATTTTATCGACAAGAATTTTTTGACTTGAGAAAAGTAAAATTCAGTTAACAAAGATAACAAGCGCAGAAAAAAAGACAACTGGAATCATGACTTGCTTGACTTTGAGCAAAGGTACAATGTCATGCATCACGTAAGAAGTAGTATCAAAGGTTTCCAGACGCGGACTTCTTCCTAAACGTCCAATCATCCTCCAGACGATAAAAAAATTTAAAGGATGAAAAGTTGCAACAGTTTGTATCGGTTAATTAAAGTAACTGGTTGAAAAAAAAAAAAAACTAGCACAAATATATAAAGAAGAAGTCCACACAAAGTCCAGAGAACTAAAAACCACAAAACTGCATTAAGCCGAAACCGTCTGCATTTCCTAATCTCACTCCCAAAGATCCAAATAATTCCGATAATTGAAATCGTCTTCATGAAAACTAAAAAACTATATACAATATTCCGTGATTAGATCTAGTAATATTTTTTATATTTAGTCAAAAGTGATGTGAAAAAAAAAAAAATGCCGGGTTAAGAAAAAGAAGCCGTTGACCTTCTTGGATCAATTTTCTCCCACACGTATCTCACGCATCCCTCGGTCGGAAAATTGACAATTGCAAATGAATCATTTCCGGTTGCGTTGGTCGTCGGCCATATTGGCATGTCTACACGCGTGCATGTGGAGCATCCATGTCGGCTCGGCGATTTTACCGCGCCGAAAGAGTGAGAGGAAATAGCGAGCGAGTGAGAAGGAGAAAAAGAGAAAGAGAAAGAGAGAAAGAGAGAAAAAGACAGATCGACTTGAATACACAGAGGCACCGCTAAATATATAATGCCCCTCTCGACTCTGACCGCGCTTGGCATGTCCGCGTATATTTGTACTTGCGATCCTGTGTGCGTGCATCGTGCACTAGTATGCCAGCCTAGACCTAGACCTAGTCCGGCAGCCTAGACTCTCTGCGTTAACAATCCGGAGGGGGATGTCGCCTCGTTAAAGACAAGAAGAAAGGCCAGGGGCGATCGCATGGACCGCTGGACTGTCGCTTTATCGGAGAAAGTGAATGCGTTCGACAAGCCGAGGAGAGGGCACGGAACATGCTTCGCAATGACGTTCCGTTAACCGTTATCACTTGACACTGTTTGATTTCGCGCAGTCATTGTTTTCCTCCAGAAATCTAATTTTATATTCTCGATTACTTGGGATTCAAAGGAATTAGTTTGGAATTTAAGGGTTTTCGCATTTGATACGAATGTTCCACTTTTATCGAATGTTTCGGAAGTAATCGAAAAATTTTAATAATCGAAAGAAACATTTCTTCGCTTTTCTCCGCAGAAAATTTTCGATGAAATTCAAATTTAAAACTTTCCTTGTAATTTAGAAATCTTTCATTTGAATCCACTTAGCTAAGTCAATTTCCAGGTCTGTAAATTAATTTCACCAACAAAATCAATCTCAATTGTGTTTTCCATTTATCCTTTCTACCACCAGTGAACTTCTACTACTAGATTACTGCATAATAATTCTCAATTCACCGCGAGTATGATAAATAGTGTTGTCACGCTGACACTAGTCGCCATAAATAATTCACATTAGATTAACTCTTATTTATATATTGTCTTTCAAATCTCTACTGCTAATCCGAGTAAATAGAGAGAAAGAGAAAAAGTGAGGCGAGAGATAAGCTAAAGGAAATCGGCTTTATTCCAAAATCGCAGATCTCTGTGCCGAGATATCAGCCGAGAGGAAGTAATCAATATCTGGTTACAAGATAGTTATTAAAGTATGGCTTACGTTATATCAACTTTTTTTTATTCTGATTAAGATACTGCCATCTACACAGGAAGAAGCCTATACGTTTGATTCAGTGGAGAAGGCGATATCTTAATGATGTTGGGACGCTGATAAGAGATAAGATTACGGTGGTTTGATGATGAATCACTGAAGTTCGAACGCAAATAACACACGCTCGATCGATCCATTAAATTTCGCCGAGGAAAAACAACAACACTTTCTATCAAGTCCAAGTTCCAATCCATAACGATTATGACACATTTGATAATTCGTTCGGTATCATCGCAGAAAATAAATTCGCAGCGTCCCCTCGAGGCGAGCGTTATCTAAATCGGAACCGATGTGTCATCGGGCATCGCGTTCCAAGGCGTAAAGATCATAGCTACGCTTTCGAAGACGTTTCCTCGCTCGCTTGGTACGCAAATAGGTAAACGCGAAAATTTACTAGAAGACGCGTCGCGCTGTGCAATCCAAGATGGTTCACCGACCGCGTGCCGCAACTCGAGAAAAGGAAAAGACGTCGCGAGGAAGGCTTCGCAATGGCTGCCTGACTTTCAATAGCCCCTCGCGATTAATAGGAATCCATTAAAGGGACGAAATACTCTGACTAACAAGGAATTCGCCGATAGCTTCGTACGTCACTTATCGACTCGTGTTTTATTGTGCTGACAGTCGCGCAACCATTGTCGGAGGTACTTCCGGATACCGAGGCGAGCCAACAAACGAGTCGATCAATCGTAGAAAACGAGCGTAGGATGATTGCCTTCGACGTTCTTCTCGCTCAGCTAAACTCTCTGCAATTATAACCCAATATACAATCATTTCAAACCGTTGTATTTCATTCTAAAATACAACGACATTTAACCAATTGCCCAAAAATCCTTTTGACCCTAATAATTGTCATAACCCTTTGTCAGGATCAAGTCAAGATAAGACAATGGAGTTAGAGATATGTATGGTTTGTGGGGTTGTAGAGTATCTAATGGACGATCTTGCACTTGGGCTGGATAGGAAAGGAAAGAAAGAGGAAACAAGAGGAGATGACGACAACGTCGAGCACGACGACTTCGGAGGGGTCTGGCGGGGTGACAGGGGGCGCGACGATGGAGTCTCGCGGCTGGTGCATCGGACTAGCCGAGCGCACGCGAAAAAGAGGGAATGGTCAGGCCGGGCGGAGAGCAGGAGGAGGAGGGGGGGGGAGAAGGATAGAGCAGTTAAGTTAGTCTGTCGGTCAGTGACTGCCTGACTTTCCCGACACAGCTGAAGGTCAACTCTCCCCTTCTTGCGAGCGCCTCTCCTCTTCTTCCTCCTCCGCCCAGCAGACACCGTCTTTATCCTACTCCTTTCTCGTTCTGTCTCTCTTCCGCAGAACACACTCCTCGCGTTGCATACACTCGGACGCGCAGTCCGCTTGATGTATATGGGGCATCCCAAGGCAAATCCGCCATTTTGTTTCGACCCCCTTCGGTCGCTTCAATTTTTCATTCCACAATGAGCTATGTAAGAAGGGAATTCATATTCTCACTTTCGATTCGGTTTCATGTGGGAGGCTATTTGTTGCCTCCATTGTGGATTGATGTTTACAGAAGCTACTTTTTGCACACGTTTCATTGATGGTTTTGGCGATACGATGGATTTCGTTTCGAGGGATGTTAAATTTACAAATTTTTTTTTATAAAGAGAGAAATGATCGAAAGAAGATACAAGAGGTCCTTTTTTCAAATTCAAATTTTCCCAAATGATTTAATTGTAATGATATATGTTTTCCACTTTGTAAATGATATTTCGAAGATTTTACTCCAATGTATAACCGCAAGTAAATCAGATTCCCTCACTGAACCAAACCCATTGGAAATAAAAGGAAATGAACCATTGATGTGAAAATGTAAGCCGTCAGAGTTGATTTGTCATTGAAGCGTTGGTGAGAAAATAAGTCTGCCTCACGATGGAATGTGGCAAACGATGTTAAGGGCACACGTACGTACTAAAGCGCATACGGACGCCTACAGCTTGGCTTTTGTAGCGGCTATCGACGAATTCCCGCAGCGAATGCATAAGACACGTAGTATAGTGTGTGGGTCGAGAGGGCACGGTGGAGGACGCGGAATTCCGCGTGCCAGGCCGGCTCTTAGCCTATCAAAATGTCTCATTCCCGGCCCCCGGATAGACAAGGACAAAGAGAAAAGGACAAAAAAAGTAAAGGAACGACGGCTGACTTCATCGTTTATGCGTTGTGATTTTTTTTCTCCTCGCCCGACCTGTTATACCGAGCACGAGGTAGCAGGTCGGAGAAAACGTTTCATTAAAACCTACCGGGAAGGGCGAAGGCAATTTTAAGGACGGGATTGTCCGGCAGATCGGAGATTACGTCGTAACGAGAGAATTAATAAAACATCAGACGCAGTTGATTTAAACGTGTCCGATGCTTTCAAATTCGCCATTAGAACATCTCCAATGCAAATATTCGGTGGAAATCAACTTTTTAAACTTTCAAGCGTTATGCAAGTAGTCGGTCGTTAAACGTGCAAAATGACAGAGGAGGAAATCTTCGACTCGACATTCGTGACCGGAAGCAACGCTAAGGACCACTCCAAAAACTCCTGACAATATGTTTTGTGCCGTTAATTAATCCGTCAATTATCGCAATGAAAAAGATTGCGAGGATAACATAGAAAAAATAGTTGAACAATTGTTGCAGAGAAGCGAAGGTCGCTGTCGGCTCTGGGACAATAAAAAATAGAGTCGAGAATCATCGTCGATTATTATCGGATTCGGCGTCGTTTGAAAGCGCTAAGAGTTACGGTCGTACATTCAAGTGGTATAGGTCAGTGAAGTACGTCCACTCCCACTACGACTCCTAGACAACGGTCTACGATTGACTCATCTAGCCAGTCATACCCTCGGAAGCGCTCGCTCCCTCTGGGATTCTCGAGGCTGTCAGGAATAACAACAGCGACGCCTATAGTCGTTGATATTTTTAGATCCCACAATGTTCTACTCAAATTAGTCCGAAGACGCGCAACATCACAATGTTTCGACACTCATCTCGTTTATGATTCGCTCGCGCAAGGGAGCGTCATTAATTAATTACTATCGATGCAATTTGTAGGGAAATAGAATTAATAACGTCATCGACGAATGAAATAGAACAACATTTAACGAACAAAAAATTGACCCCCGAAAATTTTGCACTTATCATCATCAAATGTTCAAACGAACGCACAAAATATTCTTGTGCAAATTAAAAATCATTTCTCATCAAAATGAATATCAACAACTTTGATACTATAAACGCAAGAGTATAATGGGATGAAAATAATTTATATATGCAACTATAATCCAGACGTAGTAACGTCATAATAACGCGTACAACAGTGGCATCAATCATTGTAGTAACAAGATGATAAATCAACGCCTGTGAAACGAACTCGTTACATTTTATGAACGCTCGGCGAAACGAAAAAGTGCTCGAGATTACTTTATACGAGGCAACCAATTAATTAATTGGCGATACATCACTTATTCATCGACCGAGCGCCGAGTCACATCTGTGAGCCTAGGATTCTTATCGTTAGCCCTAATCTGTCGAATGCTACGATTACCGTAGAAATTCATATTTATTAGAGGAAAGCGAAGAAGCGATTACAAAGAAACTCGCGTTGCATTACACGAAAGGTAGGTCTTCCTTCGGAAGGACCAGGGTAAATTTGCGACGGCGCGGGTAAATTTTTTTCGCAACAAATAAGATTTGCTAAAAAGTTTGCAGTACACCCGTTTAGTCAATTGTCCGAAAGTTTTGTTAACGTAAAAAGGTATGACTTCGGGCAACGTTGTCGTTAATAAGCAATTGATAAGTCGCGTGCACGCGAATGCGTGATGTTTGCTGTATTTTTGGGCGAAATGATTTAGCAAGAGCCGTTGGTAGTTGGTACAAAGTGCGCTTTATTGCGTGAAGTGTATGGTCATTGGCGGGAAGTAGAGTGAGACAGAAGGAACGGGACTTAGGGGAAGAGCGAGGAGCGGCGAAGAGGGTCAGAAGAGGACTGCCACTAAACGGAACGCAGCGGAGTCTCGTGTGGGGCGGCGGAGGGACGGAACAGCGCAGCAGAGGGAACTCTGCCTGCAGTATGATAGAGGACTGACCCGAGCCAAGGTTGCACGGTGACGCCATCAAGCTACTAGTGCATAATAGCGCCGCTTTCTGAGGCTGTGCTAAAATCAGACTCATCCTCCCTCTTCTCCTTCGCCGCTGCGTGTGTCAATTCCGCGGCATCGCAGCGACGAATATTCCACGCGAAAATACACTTTTTGCGATTATATTTAGAAAAAAGTACAAGACACTAACATTTTTCTCCTGAACAAATAATGGTTTCCTTGAGATAATAAAAGAACGACTTTTTTAGTTTTCGCGATTTTATTTCTCTCAAAGGATCGGACTAAAAGAGGACCGCGCACGGCTTTTAGTTGAAAGTGAAAAATAAAATTAATTTTTGAATTTTTGAGATATCCAATTCAACGATTACAATGTAATAAATTTTATGCGCGGCGTTTAAGAAAATCAAATTTTTACCTCTCTTTCTAAACATATAAAAGTTTCGAATAAAACTGCACTTTCTCATTAAAAGCGTTGAATAAAAACGTGCAAAATCCTTTTTACGAGTTTATTAAAAGTCAGTTGAACGTGAACGATTAATGATTTGGAAATAAAAATAACTTTTGTTTATTAACAGAGAGCAGGCCGACAGACTGTATCAGTGATTTTAATCTATTTTTGTAGCTAATATCATTTGAAATGGGACAAACGTTTAAAATAAAGAGCTATAAAACTGAAGCGCACGTTTGCGAGAGTAATTCCGGATGTTCGTACAATTACTTGCCGGGAACGTTGTTGCGTATTACTATTTTTATGATACCGGCGCATGAGATGCATTTAATAATTTATGAGGCTGCATTGTAAAACTGTAAACTGCATCAATGAGATTCAATTACCAAATTGTTCGAACCAGCTTTCCGCTGTTGTTTACTCTGAAGCCATTAGGAATTTTTTCGACCCTGCTAAACGTACAAATTTGCCATGCAAACAAGAGAATAAGATCAAACAGTGTTCGAAAAGTATGTTTGCATTTCAAATTTAATGTTCATTAACCCATAATAGTGTGCGAAAAAGCAATAGACTTATTGTTCCTATCAATTAGAACATCGACGGTAATTTTTCTGAAGACAGCGCCTCGTGTGTTTCGCATTTGACCTTCTAAGAAAGCAACGAGATTCTCTTCTCAATGGAATCGCGAAGACGATCGTCGTTGATTAAATCGCCAGATGTTATTGAATTGTTAAAGTCTCGGGGAACCGATATAAAGACAATTCATCAGTGTCTTGATGGAATTCGCGAAACGTGCCAAAAGTCTGCCAAACTACAATGTTAAATTTTCGTTCACAACATTCTCGAAGACTCACGACTGCCTTCGTAAAATATTGCCGATGGTAAACTCTGTTGAATGTTCAAACAAAATTGCAGTTCTTCAGAAATTGTCTCACAAACACCACATCGAGAAACGTGTGCCAAAAATGGACCACCTTTGGTTGATGAAATCTGTTGTACACAGAACAGAAATGAACGCAACAGTTCAATGGTCCAATTTAGGAATCTTTCTTTATAACATTCATAAAATCAAATGATATTGATAGATACAAAGACTTTTGCTGTATAGAAAATGTACTTAACATTAGGTAATGTAATAAACTTATTTCATTGATCATTTTGTATTGTTTTGTTACAGTATCTGAGAGTTACAGCAGTTATGTAAATTCCATGTACGGAGGTGGTGGGCAATTTGCGACACCTTGCACACCAAGTCCACCACGAGGACCAGGTGGAGTACCCACAAGCGTGATCCAAGCAGCAACCAGTTCCGTCTCGGACGACCTGTACCTTCTGGAACTGGGTTTCCCTGGTCGCGCGAAGAAAAACAAGCTTAAGAAAGCGCGACAAGGCGAAGGGGCTGCGGTGAAGAGGAAATCGCGCGAAGGCTCCACCACTTACCTTTGGGAGTTCCTGTTGAAGTTGTTGCAGGACAGAGAATACTGCCCGCGGTACATCAAGTGGACGAACCGGGAACGAGGTGTGTTCAAGTTGGTGGACAGTAAGGCCGTCTCGCGGCTCTGGGGCCTGCACAAAAACAAGCCGGACATGAACTACGAGACGATGGGCCGAGCCTTACGCTACTACTACCAGCGCGGAATCCTAGCGAAGGTAGACGGTCAGAGACTGGTGTACCAGTTCGTGGATGTTCCCAAGGACATTGTTGAGATAGACTGCACAGGAGCGTGAGACGAGATTCGCAATTCGAGGGACCGCGTGCCCAGTTTCTGGCGCGTTCTCCGAACCTCTCTCTAAAAACGCCCTCTCTGGCTCCGTCGTTCCTTGTTTGTATTTAAAGATCACTCAACCGAGGGCCTTTGGAATTAACGAGCTTTTGTCCCTGACAGAAATCCTAATGAAATTTCGTGGGGAGGAGGTGGTTATACGGTGAATACTAGAAATCACCTAATTTTGATTACCTTATCTAGGTTTTTGCTGATGAATTATCTTGCGATATGTTGAGACTGTGTAAGTTAGGGCATGGAAGAGTTGGACAAAATCAACGATATCAAATTATTTAATCCACGTTTGATTATATTAAATGTTAGATTAATTCTGCTAAACTCAGTTAATTATTTAAATGCTTCTCATTACAGTCTCCATATTTTATTGATAACTGCGTCAGTAAATATGGTCGTAATCTGAGAGATTGTACCAATAGAGTAGAAATCATTGCAGAAAGAAAGATTTGCAAATGGGCACTCGATAAAGCGGCGTCAAATCGATAATGGGGTAAGTGCTCGCCAGTCAAATCTCGCGCAGCTAAACGTCGCTTTGAAATCGTGTGCAAGGAAAATTCGCGCACGATTTCAAAACGACGTTTAACTGCGCGAGATTTGACTGGCGAGCGCTCACCC
>JABFQA010001210.1:0-14611 GCA_022817065.1 Probaryconus sp. ZL-2020 | reverse complement strand
AAAAAAAAAAAAAAAAAAAAAACCTATCTACAATATTAAAAAATTTTCCTCCTAATACAAAGTACAAAAGTACAGAAACTTAAACAAAATAATTTCGCAACAATTTCATCAGTCTTAATTATTTCAGACGTATTCTTCCGAAGGTTTAGCAATATTCGTCGGTAACCTGAGCGCATTTGGGACCCGACTTGCGCTATCCGGTAACTCAGCGATGTCAATAAAAACCCCGACGAGGCTCTCGAAATTCGGTCCCCAGTTAAGCAAGTAGTCCCAACTCAAAGCAGTGTTAGTACTGTTGCCTTCATTATTATTATTATTGGGAGGTCTATAAAGTCCTCCCATGTGCGTCGAAACGTCATCGTCGCTGGCAACCAGGGTACTCAAGGACCCTCTGAAACTGCTATCAAAACCATCGTAATTAATATTCGTGTTCTTCGTAGATTGCGAACTTTCGTTTGGCCTCTGTGGTGCCTCGTCTTCTGGTTTATTATACAAGTCATCTTCCCTTTTATCCCCAACCAGAGAATTTGCATCATACTCTATCTCAGAACACGTAAAACTATCGTTACCACTCTCATCGGTTGTCGAGGAATTCCTCCTTTTCAGTCTCTCTGGCGGCGGTGTGTGGCGCCCTCTGTGCATGTGCAAAGTGCCATGCGCGGGTGGCCCCCTGGCTTCACTCGACGAACTAACAGCATCCAAAGTCGACACCAAACTAGAAGTCCTGGGCCTCGAGTTCAACCTTTTTATTTCTTCTGCGGTCAGTCCCATTGGTCCTCCTGACCCATTAGCGACCCCTTCGTTGTTCGAAGCCGGTGCTTTTCTACTCGCCGTGGAACCAGAAAGTTGGCTCATGATAGGCGAATTCAAGCTCCTCTCGCTGTTGGAATTCATGGCGTCCTTTCCCACTCCACCGGAAGAGCTCGTGGTCGCCAACAGCGCACTCTGCAGGGGTTTCCCACTGATGTCGTGTAACGTCAGTATCCTCGGTTGTTGCGCGGAGAGCTCACTGGAGGGAGATAGTCTGGCCAATGGCGTGCTCTGAAGTAACTTTGGAGTGGAGCTGGGCGCTTGGCCGACGACTGGAGGTGGCATGGCTCTTGGAAACGGAGCACTGGAGTGTCGGTGTTGTTGCCCCGTGTGCTTGTGATGGTTCCCGTAACCGCCGATAGGCGGTGGCGTCACTTTGTATTTTCTCAGACCGTCTCTGTAACCTTTGTAATGGTAAACGATGTCGATGTCACTGGGCGCGATTGAACTTGCGTTCTCCAGGTCGTAGTGTTCCGGCATTTCTGGCTCTGTGTGCGTCGGTGGTGGGAGTGGCGGATGTTCGTCTCTGATCGGTGGGGACTTGGTGACTTCTCGTTCGATGATGTCAGGGCGCTGCGGTCGGTGCTCCGTGGCGCCACTGTCGCGGTCTTTGTATTTTTTCGATATTAACTCGGGTCCCAGATGCCCGACTCCTCTTAAATCCGAAGTGTCTGATATGTAAGTGTTCTCGTGTCGGCTCATCAGGTTATCGGAATTACCGATCAATGAATTTCCCGTGATTATGGCGTTGGTGTTTTTATTGTTCACGACGGATGCGGATTTTTCTTTGTTCTGACGACGGAGACGGAATACAACAAAACTGACTAGGATTGCGATCAAGAGAATGATGAAGAATACAATGACCAGGGTGATTCCAATGCTAAGAGGGTCCGCGGCTGCAGCTGCACTGATGCCAATGGGTCCTCGACAGCCGCCGCTTACTTTTCCATGATAGATGGTTTCGGAAAATATGGAACCCGAGCCATTGAATGGTTGGATTTCGCCGTTAATAGTGAAGTTGGCCAAGCAACCTTCGAAACTCCTGGGGCCAACTTCGGAGACGTAGTATAGGTCAGGACGAGCACCTCCGAGTGACAAGACCGAGAGGTAAGGATCCAGGAAATCGTGGACACCAGCTAGATCCAGTTCGTCGCCGACGAGGACACCGTCTACGAAGATTCTCAGACCTCTGGAATATGCGTGAAGGGTTAGGTTGTGCCAACGACCATCAGAGAGAGCGCCGTCTGTTGAACCACTCATGTTGACGGGAGAACTCAGTAATGAAGTGTAGGCGATTCTTCCATCGCGAAGCTGAAAAATTAGGATTTATTAGTTGTTTAGTTGTAGGTAGAATTAAAAAACAGAATTCTCCATTTCAGGAGTTTTAATGTATAATATAGGAAACTTTGTAGATAATCACCTCGATAGATGTAAAATGTTTGTTGGTAGCAGCATAGATTAGAACCCCGTCTGGTTTTACCGTTCTAAACAGTAATCCAATGGTTTTGGCAGGTACAGTGGTTGTTGGGAAGAGACCAATGTCTTCAGATGTGGCGCGTTTGTCACGATGATTGCTCCACATGGTGCTGCCTCCATAGAGATATTCCAAAAGTTGCATTCGTCGGTGTTTCTCAGAAATCTAAAGAAAAAAATAATTGTTAATCTCACAAAAAATATATATATAAAACTTTCTCTAAAAATTTAAGTAGGTAAAAGATTCGCGAACCTTGAACTCAATATAGCCTCTCTCGCTTAAAGTAACTGGGTCTAAAGCATTCCTACAGTTTGGCGCGGTAAGTTTTCCACACTGACACGCCACCTGGTGCCATTTGTCGTAACATTTGTTGTGCGATCCTCCTAAGCCAACGCAAACCGAATTAGAATCATCTTTGTTTCTCGCGCATGGACTTTGTTCAGATCTACCGCAGGTAGACTTAACTCCTCGCGAAGACAAAGGACTTGTTAAGTTCAATGATCTTCCGTTTATTGCCACAGAGTAAATACAACCAACTAGATCGTCAGAATGAACCTGTCCAGGTCGCTCCAAAACAGGATCCGCGCTCGTTAATCCACCAAGTAGAAGAGAATTGTTGTTAAAATTCAAAGTACTGAAAACGAATTTAAAAACAAACTCATTATTATTACGTTTATTCTAATGTTTTTATTTCAAAAGTATTAATAAATTCTTACTCAGTTGGTCCAATTCCATCGACGTAACAATTCTTATCGCCGGGTCTACAGTCGTCACAAATATCGCCATGTTCCTTGCATTTAGAGACGCTCAAAGACACACCCCTTCCGTTCCTAGTTGCAGTGACTTTTCTCCATTCTCCATCGGCTAGATTAAGGGTCTTGATCGTCAGGACAGTTATCGCACTTCTAGCTCCACCGTACGAAAAGACAATTTTGCCATTGACTAATTCCAGGACGATGAAATCAGAGCGACCTCCAGTTAAAGCACCATAGTTGTAGAGCAACAGGGCGTTGGGTTTCGTTGTCGCGAAGACAATCGTGATGTCGTTTGTGTTGCTGTCCAATGCTGGGAACGCCATGTACGATAGTTCTTCGAATCCAAAGGTCGACCTCTCACAGTGTCTTCCATAACGACCTTCCGGACAACTGCAACTGTAACCTGGTTTTTGACTGACGCAAAGGCCACCGTGAAGACAAGGATTTGGTCTGCAGGAATCGGTTATGGCTTCGCAATGATTTCCACGATATCCGGCACGACACAGGCAGAAGAAACTCGAACCGTCAGGACTCTCTTTACAGGAGCCACCGTTTCTGCATGGATTATTTGAGCAGACGTCGCCTTTCTCTAATTCGCAAAGTTTGCCCTCGCGATTTTGAGGACACGTGCACTGGAAGTCGTAGCCCAATCGTCGACATTGCGCGCCCTGAAAATTGTGGAAATAGGTATAAAATTTTTTGGGAAAAATAGATTTTGCTGTTTTCATGGTTTTCTGTTATGAAAAATATTTTACTGACCATTTGACAAGGATTTGGAGAGCAGGGATCTTGCTTCTGTTCGCATCTTTCTCCCATGAATCCGTCAGCACATTTACAAGTAATCTCACGAGACACTTTTGGCGAGGTCAAAATCATCGACTGGCTATCGATGATTCTTGCATTTTCATTAACTACAATTCGATCGTAACACACTCCGTCATTTTTACAGCTGTTGATGTTGCAAGCCGTGTATCCGATATTTATTGGCGCATTTTCTAGAAGAGCCGAGAGCTGTCTCTTTTTTCTCATTAAAAATTCTGAAACCTCTTGCTTTTGACGGAACCCTGTTACAAGAATAAAAAGAAATGATAAGTTGTTGCGAAATTTTAAATAAACACTTAATGTATAATTTTAAAAACATATATATATATATATTTGAGAAATTAATCACCTTGGGGCGAATCGATGGCCACAAAAACGATCAGACCGTCGTCTTTTGTTTCATCCAAACTGTATATTAATAAAGTCTCATCGGCATTGAGGTCTTCCTGCAACTTTTCCATAAACGTTCTGTAATATTTGCTCAAAAAATTGCTCGCGGCGATGTTGCCGATTTGAATAGTAACGGTGTTTTCCACCGTGGAATTAGTGAAGGTCACGAATTCAAGAATCACTTTGGAAACCACGTCCGAGTGTTGTCCGTCATTTCCAGAGACCGTCATTGAATAACCAACGCCTGAAAATACAATTTTTTTTTTTTTCCATATTTAAGATAAAAAAAAGAAAATAAAAAAGATACAATAAAGTTAAATTACAGTTTTGAGAAAATAAATTCCAAAACTTGTTAAAATTACTCGAAAGCGAACAAAAATGATTCAGATTGATAATCTATCATTTGTTTGGTCATTATACCATGCTCGACACAATTATTCATACGTGTAATTACAATGGAATAAATCGGCTATGAATTATTAATGCAGTACTTAAGCAATTTTACGGCTAATGCATATATACAGCGCTTGGACACGGACCTGGAGTAATTTTATCGGTATGCAAATCGCAGCCGGCCGGAATGCTAAGTGCCCCAGACCTGGATCGTTGAAGAATCTTGCAGCTGTAGTCGCCGACGGTGTCGGGGTCGTTCGGTCGGACGTCCGCGATTTTTCCCACGGGGATTTGCTCGTTGAACGAGTACACCATCACTTGAACCCAACGCGGTGACGATGGACTGTCGTTCTGGTCTAGGACGACAATGCTCACGTTATGTTCGCTCTTCATCCTAGGTGAACCAGAATCTTCCACCTCAATCTAAACATTTCCAAAAAAAAAAAAATTACTTTCCAAATATTTTTCTTACCAAAATCTACAAGAAATTATAAGATCAAGAATCTTACCAATAGATCTAGCTGCTGAGTCGTCTCTCTGTCCAAACTCCTTGTCGTCTTCAACACACCAGTGTGTTTATGCAAACTTACCGAATCACTGTTCTTCCCACCAATTATCCTATAAGTAAACGGAGGACCATTGGGAGGAAGGTCAGGATCGGTGGCGCTCAAGGTCATGATACTGGTGCCAGTTGGTTCGTTTTCGCTAATGTATCCTATGATTTCTGGTGGATCGAAAATTGGCCCATTGTCATTGATGTCCGATAGTTCGATTCTGATCGTAGCAACCCCTGTCTGAGGTGGAGAGCCAGTGTCAATGGCACCGACTATCAGTTCGTAGTTCGACATGGTTTCTCTGTCCAGGAGTTTGGCAGTTTCCACGTCTCCTGTTTGAGGATCGATTTTGAAGGATTGTTCTGCATTTCCTCCGATGATGGAATAAGAGAACTGATTGTTTTGAGGACGAACGTCTTTGTCGATTGCACGAACGGTAAGGATTTTTGAACCGATTGCAGCGCCTTCTGACACAGAGGCGTCGTAGAAACTTTGTAAAAATTCTGGTGGATCGTTACCGTCCTGCACAGAAATGATGACTTGTGCCTCGTCTGTGTCGTTACCTCTGATTCCTCCGCCATTTTTAGCCATCACCGTTAGGACCACTCTATTTTGCGTTTCACGATCCAGTCTCCTAGACACGCTGATCATACCAGTTTCTGGTCCAATTGAAAATCCTCTGTCGTTTGAAGAACCTTTGGCAAATACAACATTAATGTAAACAGTTTCTACTTTATGCTAAATATCTTTGTTAGATCATAGTTTTTCCAAAACTTACCAACGAATAGATAGAAAACTCTCCCGTCAGTTCCAGCATCTTGATCAGTTGCCTGCACCAGGCCCACAGAAGTGCCAACTTCAGCACTTTCTGACACGTCCATGTGAAAGACAGGTTGAATGAACTTAGGATAGAATTCGTTAACGCCAGTGATGTGCACGAGCACAGTCGTGAATCCCACCATCTGTGGATTAGAATCGGGGTTCGCTGCGACGATGTCCAAAGTGTATTTGTTCTCCACCTCGTAATCAAAACTGTTCCTCGAAGTGATCACTCCAGTGTCGCTTTCAATTTTGAAATAATCCTTTCCAGAGCCACCGATGATTTTATACTGCACCACCGCGTACTTCGGCGAATCGATATCTTTAGCGTCAACTTTAAAGACGAAATTATCTGCTGGGGAATTTTCAGGAAGATATGCCTCGTATAATCGTTGATCAAAAACTGGAGGATTATCGTTGATATCGGAAACATTGACGGTCAGGGTCGCAACAGCTTGTTTGGGTTCGAATCCTAAATCTGTTGCTGTAATGTTTAGTCGGTATTCCTGGACGGCGTCAAAATCCAAAGGTTCCAAGATCGTCACGGCTCCGGTCACTGGATGTACTGCGAATTCTTTGTTTCGTGATGAGATTTTGTAACGCACCATGCCGTTGGGTCCGTCGTCACCGTCGGCAGCAGTTACAGTTAGGATCGTGGTGTTTATTGGCTCGTTCTCTGGGACGCGGACCTGATAACTGACTGCGGCAAAGGTCGGGGCGAATTTGTTTTTCCCAGAGATGATCAGGGTCACTGGGACCTCGTCCATTTGCGAAGGAACACCTTTGTCAGTGGCTCTAGCTTTCAAAGAGAACGTCGTGCCGATTTGAAGCGAATCCAAGGAACGTTGTACGAATAACCAGCCGGTCTTAGGCTCGATCGAAAAGTACTCTGTTCCATTACCATTTACTAAGGAGTATTCGATTTCTGCATTGACACCAAAATCAGTTTCATCGTTAGCAACCAATTGTATTATTCGTTTATTGACTTCATAATTCTCCGGAACTGGAGATAAATAGGTCTTTTGTTCAAATACTGGCGCGTTGTTATTTGCATCGACGATACTGATGACTACCATGATCTTTGAGGACAATGGTGGTTTTCCATTGTCTGTTGCGATTATAGTCAAAGAATACAAATTTTCTGGACTGAAAGGTCTATGTGTGTGCTTGTATTTCATGGTCCTTTTGCAGAAAATGTCTCCAGAACCTGGGTCCACAGTGAAGAGGTCAGAAGGTTGTAACAGAGCATAGGAAATGACTGAATTTGGACCTTGTTTATCTCTGTCCAAAGCTGTGACTTGGCCAACGTAAGCCATCTTTTGTTGCAATTCTGGAAAATGGAAATGATAGGAATCCTTTTCGAATTCTGGAGGATTGTCATTCTGGTCTTGAATCGTAATGGTCAAGGTTGTTTCGGCAGCCCAAGCGCCATCCGCTGCGACTACTTTCAGCAGATATTCATCTTGTTCCTCTCGGTCCAAGTAACCGACTACAGTCACGTTTCCTGAGACGGGGTCAATTGTGAACTTTTCCCTGGGATTCTCTGTGAAACTGTAGGTTACGTTGGCGTTCTGTCCGATGTCCAAATCGCTGCTGGTGATCCTGATCACGAAGGAACCGACTTCAGAGTTTTCCGTTACGTTGACGCTAAAAAGTCTGGTGAATCTCGGTGGATTATCGTTTTTGTCCAGGATTGTCACTAGAACTGTGGCAGTGCCAGTTAGTCTGGGTTTGCCTTGATCACGAGCTTCCACCGTTAGCTCATAGGATGATATCTGTAATTTGAATTAGAAAGACATGTGATTTTTAGAATTTTTGGAAAATGGAAATTTCAATGGAAATTATCTCGACACTCACCTCTTCTCGATCAAGTCTGGCGTTGGTACTGATTTCTCCAGAGTTTTCGTCGATGACAAAACTCTCGTCGAAATCGTCAACGAGGTGATAAGTGATCTGACCATTTTCCCCAGAATCTGCATCATTCGCTTGGATTTTGGTGACGAAAAGTGGAGGATACTCTTCCTCTATGACTGAAGCGTTGTATATGGCTGAGACCATAGTCGGTGGATTGTCGTTGGCGTCCGTGACATTGACCAAAAGTTGAATGACACTTTTTAAAGGTGGTGTGTCGAAATCCCGAACTTCTACCCAGGCTTCGTAGTGACGAGTCGTTTCGTAATCAAATCCAGATGCTACCGATAACTGAAAGATTACAATTAATATGATTAATGAAAATGGAAAGAACAACATTTAATCCTTTTAATAAAGCAATAATAACAGTAAACGTACTTCTCCAGTTTGTGGATCAATTCTCAGTGCATCCCCAACGTTTCCACCGGCCATGCCAAAGACCAATTGACTAGCGGCTCCATTTTTCGGCGTCGCACTCAGTGTGGTTATGACGCGTCCTTCAGGAACATCCTCCGGCAACGTGAACTTTGTGTTAATTGACGAACGGAAACTGGGAAACAGCTGTCTCTCCCACAAATGAATCATGAGATCCGCAGTGACGGATTGAGGAATCTCGCCGCAATCCGAGGCTTGAATTTGCAGATGGTAAATGCTTTTACTGGACAAATCTTGGGTTGCTCTGATAACGCCGTTATTAGGGTCGATCACGAATTTCTCGGCGTCGTCTCCTTGGATGTGATACACGATCCTGGAGTTTTCCCCGTCGTCTTCGTCCACTGCTTTAGCACCAAACACAAAATCATCTGTGAACAAAATTTTTAAAGTTATATTTGAGTGGGAATTTTTTTTTTTGTTTAAGTACTAGAGTGATTTTAGATATTTTAATTACCAGCTTTGGTGTTGTCAGGAACGTAAGCCGTGTATCTCGGACTTGAGAACACAGGAGCATTGTCGTTCAGATCACTAACGAAAATCGTCAGATTGACCGCGGAAGCTTTGGGTTCGGTTAAACTCGAATCTTGCGCGACAAAAGTCAAATGGTAAGTAGCGGTTTGTTCTCTGTCCAAAGGCTCGGTTGTCGTTATTTCCCCGGTGTCAGGATCAACAGAAAACTTTTCAGCCTTGTCACCTAACAAACTATACCTAAAACAGCAACAGACTCGTGTAACAAAACTGCATCACCAAATGAAATATTGATTATCTTTACTAACTAAATCAGAGCAGTACTAATCTAAACAAATTATAATCAAACCAAATGTACACAAATGAAATTTCCTCAGTAACCATCGGATTACTGAACAACGATAAAGAAAAAGAAGAAATGATTTACCGAATTTTTGCATTTAAATCAGCATCCTTGTCAACGGCCAATGGATTTGCAACCCAGTTACCAGCTGGTGAATTCTCGGTAACGTATGCTTTGTACTCTTGACGAGAAAATTCTGGATTGTGATCGTTGACGTCAAGAACGACAATTCGTACGATACCGGAACCAGTCAACGGAGGGGAACCTAAAACAAATAATTGCAATAACAAATTAATTCGCAATGACAAATAATTATGGAAGAAAATTGAATGAATTGTACAGTTAGTGCGAAAGTTTCTTTGGTATAACTAATAGTTAAGCTGTAGTTAAATAAGGATTGTTACACCGGAGAAAGATTATAGTCGATAGAATACGGACAGTTTAAATTTTATGGTTGAACCGACTATGAAAATGATTCGAATGGCAGAGTTCTGTCGACTATTAGCCGAACGCAAATTGTTTGGTGTATTTGGCGGTGCTCGTTACGCAGTCGGTCGTATCGCTCGGACACGTTGACGTGTTAATTTTTCATGCTCCGTCACCGAGCAGACGGTCCCGATAGAATAGAACATTATTACGTTTCACGGGCCGAAGGTTCCCAGCTAAGCATGTCCGTCGATTACACGCGTTGCGTTTTCGCGGCGCTTTAACATCGGCGTCGTTGAATTACCTCTCTTATTACCGACAGTATTTACATAGAACGGCGCACAAACTGGAACGACGAAGCACCGTCTAATTTTCTGCCCAGTAAATTGTGTAATTTGATGATGACAAATTACACATTTATCGCGGGGAAAAAAAATTAGACAGACGACATCGTGACAACGGTTTAGATGTACACTCAGAAAAAAATATAGTAAAATAGGTGACTAATTTTTTTTTTCTTATTTCAAGTAAAAATTTACTTATTCCAGCCAAAATTTTCTTGTTCCAACTAAAAATTTCTACGGTTAAATCTATTTTAAGTAAATGATACTACAATTCAGTTGGTCTAAGAAAAAAATCGAGGTTATTACCATTTTAATAATTGATCATTGAAATAGTTTTGAAATATTAACGCAGCGCAAGTTCATTTGAGCAAAGAAGCGAACGGTGCGAATGTTGGGCTCGGTTCTGGCCGAGGTCTCTGATATGCGACCTTGTCCTGTCGAGCTCGTCGGCATTGTCCACCGATGCTGAATGCCTCGGAATGATCGGTCAGCTTAAAGTCCCTAAAGTCAGCCGCGTTCCTTATGCATGCTTCCATACAAACACAGACACACACACACACACACACACACACATACACAGAGACACCGCCTTTGGGTCGCAACGGATGCCACGATAAACTTTTAGCCCTCGCTTTGACTCTGAATTAATGACACGTTATATTCACTCGGACAAAAAGATAAATTGCTATTAGTAATTTTCAATAACCCTTTTTCCCCGTCGATAGAAACATCAAAATACTCTTTCTTATCATTTAAATTAAAGAAATTTCTCTTTTGTGAAAGAAAAGATTTTTCTTTTCGTTTGAAAGTTTTGATTCTTGTTGTAAAGTAAAGTTTGTATTTCCGCTGATACGAAGAGGAAACTGTCTGCGGGGAAATAGATAAGAAACAGAGGCACAGAGGAAGAGGCACATCTTATTACTCAATCTCAATCTAAAAAGACGTGATTAATAGAAAAAACGAGTTTACGATGCACTCATTCATGTTTGATAATCGAGGCAACACTCGCCCTCTATCAATGAAAAGGAACCTGTGTGTAACATCTCATATTTGCGAGATAATCCCGCTACGCGATGATCTGACTCCGTCGTGTCCGAGTGAAATCGCACGTTGGCGGGTTAGTCCGTGGAATAATCTTTCAGCGTGACAGACACATTGTAATTAAATAATTAATCACATCCCATGTTCAGGCGACTTTGACCAAATAATAACTCTCGTTCAATGATAATCATTATTATTCGCAGAAATAATAATTTCTTTGCAATTTGACTGTTGAGGAAATTTCTTGGAACTGAAAACCGTGGAAAACAAAACAAAACAAAAAAAAAAATTGATATAACTTACAAACCCTCCCGGTGTAAAATAACTCCGCGAAAAAAAGGATATTAAATATTATGGCTCGGTTATCGTTTAATGAAATGTATTACTAAACTTTCTATTAGATTGATGGCTGAAGGGTAACGTTGTGCTTGAGAATTTTTCGTGCAAACCAGTTTCGAGTCAAGATTGAATGTGTTCAAAGGGCAACACTTACAAGCATACAAAGCACAATAATAATAATAATAACAATATTAATAGTAATAATGATAATAGTCAGTTTTACTCGCAGTTTCAATACTACAATATGACGTGCAAAAATGTTGAAATATTTTTCATAAATTATCTTGTAGATTTTGATTAATCTTTTTTTAAATGTTAAAAGAAATCTGACAATTTGGAGTTATCGCAATTGACGCCTTTAATTGACGAGACAAAATCCCTGTCAACTGTAAAATTGAAATTAACCGAGCTAAATTATTTTTCACGATTCGTTTGTACGAGATTAATAGGTATTTGTATTAATTTTTATCGAGAAACATTGTCCGGGGACTTTCTGTGACAATCCGAATTGGCCTCCCGACAAAGTGAGGAAGCCTAAAGAGTTATGAAGCGCGATTATGATAATCGTCCTCCTCCTCTTCCCCCCCTTCCCCCTTTCTCTCCTCCCCCCCTGTTCTTTCGCCTCTTCTTCCTTTTCCTCTTCCTCTCGCCTCCCATCCGCACATTTTGGGCCTTACCTGCGCGACGTTTGCCACCATCCATCTTGCGGTCTCAAGTGCTTACGCACACACACACACACACACACACACACACACACACACACACACACACACACACACATACACACACGAGCAAGCATGTTATATTTTACTTTATTCATACCACTTGTGAGCGCCGTCACACTCCCTTTTATTCCCGCATTAAAATTCGCGAACCCCTACATTTTGAAATATTGTGATTATTATATCGGATCGCGCTGGGATCCCAAGGGAATAAATGTTCGGGCGCGCGCGCAGCGTAAGTTTTGTCGCGATTTGAAAAATCGCAATCGTTTGGGGACGTGGTTTTGCACGCATTACGACGCACCTTCATTGGTGGCGTTCCTCAGTCGTATATGACAAAACGCGAGTCGTTAGCGGCTCCTCCACTGACCGGGAATAATATTTTTTATACTTCTTTTTTTGTTCTGTTTTTTCCTTATCTTCTCAAGGCTAGAACAGGAGGGGTAATTATGTCAGAAGAATTCTTAATTATCCGCAACCTTTTTTGGATAAAGTTTATTGAGAATTAATCGCTCTGATTTTATCTCGAAGATTTCACGATTTATGCCCGGGTGCGTTGAAAATTTTTCATCCCAGAACTCGAGTGTCGTCCTTTGGAAAATATACGTTGATTTTCAACGATTTTTGATAATTTAATTCCTCCGTATTATTGAAGATCCGAATGAACGTGGACATTTTTACGACTAAAATATTTTTTAAGAAAGCCATAAAAAAATGAATTATCAAATAAAAATTGATAACCGATGGAAAAATCACGACACCCGAGCATCGAGAAAATCGCGTCCAACGGACAAGCGATTGTAATGAATTTCATTAATTCGAGAGGCTTTAATAAATCCGCATTACTCGCGGAAAGGATACTAAATAAAGGGAGCCCGGTTTGTAACCAGGAGCTCGCGATGAATCTCGCGGCTAATGTACCGAGATAGTTAATGTATTATATGCATGCATGCAAGCTCTGTGGTTGTAGTGTGTGCCATTTCCTCAGCCACGTTATTCGCATTGCATCGCACCGTACGTGTGAAATGGACGAGGAGAAGAAACGAAATAGCTGCGACGTACAAGTTCTGCTAGGCAATCGGCATAATAAGAGAGCGAGGTGTTTGTCGCACGACCGGCCTATTAGGAACGGCACACCGGCCGAGGGCGGTGTACGATTACCCCCTTCGGGTTTAAACTCCGTGTGACTCTCTCTACGTGTGAGGACGAGATTTCATTGAAATCATGTCTTGGTATTCTCATTTCAGTTTCCTCGAACTCGACCTTTCTTAGCTCGAATTTCCAAAGTTCGGTAAACATTTTATTTCTGCAAAATAAATTGTTTGCAGTTGGGATAAGAGAAAATGTGTAACGTTAATAACGGACGACGGTGGGTTTAAAAGTGGATGAAACTCAGAGATGAAAATGCCAACATATCAAAGTGTGTCAGATGGGAGAAGAAGGAGATGGGGAAGATCGTGCTCGCGAAGAGGCGCGATCACTGTCGAGATAGAATGCGTTGCACATTTTAATCGAAAACGCGCGCAGCTTATAACCATCGCTTCGCATCTTAGCTGGGCGAAGAATAATATGAGAACTCGTATCGGTCGCCGCGAGGTTTGATGTACAGATAATCCCAGTGCCGACCGAGAGCCAAGTGACTTCGGGACTCAAGCGCACCTACCTTATTTCTCTCACCTTATACCTTATATATAGATATGTATGTATATACTATATATAGACGCGTATACACTATATATATACCTTACACGCGGAACTTCATACCTTATTCATACTTTATGGCTCGCTCGGAGTATTTTGTTCTTCAACCCTTCGGCCGGTGTGGAGTCCCGTATTTGAGGCCTTTGGCTACCGCCAATCAGCCATGTTGAATTCTCTACTGTTGCGTACCAGCGATCGCCGTAACGATTTCACTGAACGCGAACATTTATCTTGACTATGGAAACCCCATGGGCTCATATATGGGATCATTTATATATATATATATATATATATATATATATATAGCTTCGGTTATATTATTTCCAACCAAAAGTAAACTCGATGAAAAAGTTTTGTGATTTTAAATGAGTATCAAATGAACATCGTCGTGAGCTTGAATCCGTGATAATAATTTAAAGTAGTTCAAACATTACCGACCAAAATATGTTTGTGAAATTTGCCATACATCAAACTATACATTTTTAGTTGGTGTTAAATAATCAATATAAGACATAATTTACTATTTTTATTAGTACCTTTAAAGATACTGTAAGATCGAAATTGTTTCCAAATCTAAACTCTGAGAAAAACCAAAAAAAAAGAAAAACAATATCAGATAATTAGGTAAAATTATTATTTTAATTTAATTACTTTATGGTTCGTGTTTGATGTAACCCGATCGAAAATCACGAGAAACGCGTCAAAACACTAGTGGCGTGAAAGCAAGCAGCACTAGAATGTCTTCCGCGTTGCGGAGCCGATGGTATCGCGGTTTTCCTTCTTTCTTCGTTTCGCGGTTTTAGACGTCGAATAAATTAATTACAGTGCGCGCGCGGCGCAGGAATAGCACAGAGGGAGAGGGAG
>JABFQA010001209.1:0-14612 GCA_022817065.1 Probaryconus sp. ZL-2020 | reverse complement strand
AATAATTATACTAATAATAAACCGGAATCCTCTGGAACTGACTTCGTTTCTTAAAGCCCCACTTAAAATAGCTTCGAATTTTTGAAATTTGCAATTCGTTGATATTGCATCTTTTATTTAAAGACCTCTTCGCATTAAAATGAAAATGTGTATGCAAATTAGAGAAAAACGAAAAAGTAGAAAATTAATGAAATCGATGAACTTTAGTGCAACTTTTCCTTCTTCTTATTTTTTTTTAATTTAATTTTTACAATAATTATTAGTCTTTGAGCGAGGCTCGGATTTATTAATATCACACCGGGTCTGTGCAATACTGTAACGATAATGCGCTGCAACATCATCACGACTTCCGCACGACTGATTAATGTGACGTCGAAATTTAATATCTTATCGACGTCGCTCGATGATCACGATGAAGAGAACGGAAGCATTGTCGTAAGCATCTGACACAAAAACCTTGCATGCGAGTGCTTGATTACGTTCGATCGGTCGCTTCACGTTCTCGTCTCTCAAGGCACTTTTTACCGTCCACTTTGGACGAAGGCCAGTGCGTCATTTAAGTCATTCGCTCTTTGTCCGGTGCTTCCCAGACCGCTTGGCGTCGTGTTTACTGCTCGCATTGCAATTGTAATTCGTATCTCTTGTGAAACTGGTCTCGTCCCCATTTCATCAATGACCATTGAAATATTTATCCCGATTTTACAATCTTATAATATATTTGTCAACATCGTGCCATTGAATTTTGTCGTCTCTGCTCGTAATCTTAAGCAAAGATTCTCTCAGCAGTCATGAAATTATCTCGTCCTCAATGAAATTAAACAATTTCAATTGAAACATTGAAGATCACTTTTCGACATTGGAAATGAATTAGAAGAAAATAAAATTTTAATTACTCGTAAAAAGTTTAGTCTAATAAAATGAGTTAACTTTTGTAAAGATTTTATAAGTATGAATAAAAAGTGATTATATAATTGCGTTAGAAAAAGTGTAAAACAGTTCTCTGTGAATTAAGTCTTGAAATAATTTTTTTTCTTTTTTCTTTTTATAAGTCAATAAAAATATATTATATAATTTAATTCTTCCACCTTAATTTTGTTGCACAACTGTACAAAATTAAAAAAAATTTTTAATTAACATGTATACAGTAATATAAAATGGGTACGTCACAGCAATTACTTGTTGATTTTGTCATCGAGTTAAATAACTATTATTTTCTTTTTCTTCTTCGTGCAAAACAGGAAAAACCAAATGATGTTACACTACGCTTATAAATATCATTTTACAGAAATTGTAAAAAAAAAAGAATTACGTTTACACGCTAATCTTCGTTTCAATGAAACAATGTAGTTTGCTTCATTTGCATGAATTAGAAAAATATGCATTCATTACGGTTCGCACAAAACATATTTACTAAAAATGTGTCCATTCAGAGAAACACGAGAGGAACTATTATTTTCATAAATTACATGTCACGATCAATAACCATATTTCCAGACGGAAATATGTGTTGCGATGAAATTCTCGACAACATCTGATTCACATCGTAAATTCAAATGTTTCTTTTTTTGTTTTTTCATTTTCAAATTGTCATCGATCATCTATCGATCAGAAAAATTGTGTCAAACTCTTTTCTTTTTTGCGCAACAATCGAACAAGAAACTTAACATGGATATAAAATAAGAACGTGCGCTTTTTAATTGAATTCGCAAAGAAGTTTGATGTGAACCAGAACGTTCATCTCGTAGAACTCTTGACACACGCAGTTGCAGACACAGTTTCAGATTACCTAGATCCTACTTTAATACTAGGCTGCAGACAGGCTTCTCATTGTTTATGGCAACGGAGGATAGGCTTACGTATTTGGAAAGTACTGCGTACCGAGACATTCATATTGCGACGTTTTTTTCTTTCTTGCTTTTAACAGTAAAATACATCAACATTGTCTTATGCGGTATTAAGGAAACGCAGTCTTAATTAAAAAACAATTATGTTTGTTTATCAAGATCTCTGACATAATCCAGAAGAGACGTAACATCAATTCCATATTTTTTTCTTTTCTGTTCTTATCGTGTTTTCGTTTCCCAAGATTACACAGATCTGTCAAAAAATTCATCCTGGTTACGTAATTAAAATGGTTCTTCTTTGTTCATTTGTTTAAATTCCTGACGTTAGATGAAATTATTACAGGTACGATAAATAAAAATGATAATTAGAACGATAACGTGTGGTCTGAAGAGTATCTAATGCACGATCTTTGCTTTAACAATTCTTACAATAAGAACGCACAATTCAAACTGGCGCAAGCTGTCGTACGATGTTTTGTAAGAAGACTCCCAGCAACTCGTGTCAATGAGCTAAGTAATTGGTTTGTAATACAATTTATAAAACATTGCTTCAAAGCATGTTAGCTCATGTTTACCATATCGCACAATTGAGCACAAGACGATTTCCTCGAGTTTCAATGTGGATGCTTTTTGCAGTACGTCTCTTAATGTGAAATATTAACCTTTTTGACACGCAGAACAAAAGACAATTCAGAGTATTCAATGCATTCCTCAGTTTATATTGTTGGGCCTAATAAGCGCTGTGGTTACGTTCGTATTAATAGACCATACATTGATAATCGGTACTACGACAACCACGACCACGACCACAACGACAACCACTACCAAAAGAAAAGTTGTTTGGGTTAATGTGATATGGCCCACCAAAAGAACCAGACGTAGGCGTACGGGACGTACAAGACGTACAAGACGTAGAACCACAAAACGAAGAAGAACCAGGACCCCAAAACCAGTGGAAAAAATTTATTTGCAAAATCACGATCATCAAAATGATACGAACAAACAAAGGGCTGACTTGCAATTGGTCGATGGCTTTTACGCGCTTTCCCAAACAAATCTTATGTTAGTAGTTTTACTGATTCAACAAAATAAAAAAATTGGTCCTTTCATTCGTTTATAATAGAGAAAAGATATAATAATTTGTAATTCTATTTCATTGACTTCAGTAACTTCACTTGGCCCGAGCCAAGCAAAAACATCGTTTATCTACAAAACGAACGTGGCAACGTAATGGTAATGAATGTGACATACGGATTAAGTAATGCATCTGTAAGAATGTATCATGTGTCACAGTTCAAAGGCGAAGATTCTAGCATTTTACCTGATAAGCTGAATAGTAGCACTATAGCCTGGATTGAGGATCAATCTGACTTGAGACCATTGCAATACCGAATCTTGTTCTGGGTTCTGAAGTAAGTGAAAAAAAAATGAACTAGTAAATATTGTCTACGATCGCTCATAAACAATTAATCGATTCATGAATAATGACAAGTGCCTAAGTCCAACTGCTGATGAAAACACAATTAACTTATTCAAAAACAAAGGATTAGTAATTCTAATTTTTCTTTTTTTTTTTTTATTTATTCTAAGTTAATGACTTTGATCATAATAAAAAAGCGTCTACTTCATGAATCTTAAAAAAATCCAAGAGGATTTAATGTGAAATAGGAAAATTATTGGTCTTCAAGATGTTTTTTCTTTTTCCTTTTGGACGTGAAATCCTTTTGATTTAAATGGACTAAAATCATTTTACACGATTATACAAATATTTAATTTATCCAGCCCCAAAGTCAATTCCACGACAGACAGTAAAATGAATGTTTATTTTGCTCTGCCAACCGACAATGCAAATGAACTAAAAAGTTTCGTCATAAAAGAAGATGGTGAACCATCGTCCGATACTCGGCATTGCTACGATGAAAATAAAGATGTCCTGGCGAAAGACAATTGCAGTTCATTTCCCATCCAAGGATCAAGTTTTATCTGGGAATCAACGTGGAACGAATGGGAAGCCAATTTTGATATTACCAGTGGACAAAAAATAGAAATCGTATTAGTCATACAGCCTTTATACTAACATAATTAGTTATACAATATAATTTTTTAGAAAGTACTTATATACGTAAGAATATGTAATAGGAATTTATTATAAGGAAGAATTGTAAAATATCTATACATATAAATATACATTAATAATTTTTAGATATATATAATATAAAATCAGTAAGTTTAAAAATTCATTAAGTAATTTTACATTTCAATAAGTTCGCATGATTAAAAACTTTCGGCGTCAATTTCTACGCATCCGAAAAACTTTTACCTTGAGATTTCTTTATAAAATCTCGAGATAAAAAAAAATTGTAGGAAGTACATAAATTGATGGAATATGAAATTTCTGAAAGTTGTGTGAACTGCGATTAGAAAAGCAATGAATGATTACTTTAGTGGGACAGCCGGTGCGATACTGCGCGAACCGTGTGTCCGAGTTATGAAGCCTACTGGAACGCCACAGGAAATTCGTGCTCTAACGATGATCCATGTAATTTTGCGGTTTACTGTCGTTTATGCGTTAAAACAAGTAGTTTCTCTCCTCTGAAAGAGAATAACTTCGAAACGAACGAACGCCACAAAACGAACATGGGAATAAATACGAGTAAAAGTTTTGAATCGATGAGTCAATTATCGAGTGAAAACTTTCGTTGAATTGCTAAAGGCAATAGCAAACTCATCGTCCACAATTTTGGATAATAACGTTTCACCTTGATCAATCAAACGGTTCAATGCCTACAATAAGCAATTTTTTTTTTTTTTTTTTTTCTATGAGAAAATAACGTTATCCCAAGACAAATTATAAATTGCAAAATTATAGCAATTGAAAGTAATTGAAATTTTCTGTTTCCACTCATTGATAATCCACAGTGTTCTTAATTATTCGTTTATTAATAACGCAATTATTTATTGAGATCAATTGTTTAAGCAATTGAAGGCAATTATTATCTTTTTTTTTTTTATATATATAAACTTTAATTGATTTCTTAATAATGTCAATATCATTTTGGTTTCAGTGTAGTTATAACCAGAATCTATTGGATAGATGTGTTTTAATGTAATAAATTAATTGAAAGGGGGGATAAAAAAAAAAGTAAAAAAGAACGGGCAAACCGTCATAAGCATCCCTGGTGGGGATCGAACCCACGACCTTTGGATTAGAAGTCCAACGCGCTATCCTCTGCGCCACAGGGACTTGGTGCGTTCCAACCCGAGCAACGTCATTAGAAACAGGGTCACCATTGAACAATGAGTTTCAGGTGGCGCCAGTGAATAAGGATAGTACGATAAGCATTGACGCACTTAACAATCGTAAGAATTATGTGCAATATAATTTGCAAAATATATTGAATATATATATATATAAATATTGAAATAAATTTATTGCAAAATTAATGCGAAAAATAAAACACAATTTTCGTCGTGTAAGATTGTAGAAAACCATTCACATTGTTCGGTTTATTTCCATATAGCAAAATGTGGGAAAGATTGAACAAATTTTATAAAAAACATATTTATGTGCACGTTTTTCAGTTATAATGCAAACAAACTTTGCGAAAAATTACCACAAATTTTGGACAAACTTTAAACAAACATATTGATGTGCACGTTTTTCTATCTGGGTTAAGGGCTGACTAAACATTGACTCGATTACTTGTTTTATTGGATTCGCATCAAATTATTCAACATTTGAAAAACTCTTGAATTCTTTATACAAAATGATTAATGTTTAAATTGCAGTCAACTTTTCGAAATCAAATAGTAACAACAGAATAAAAAGAAATCATTCTAAAATTGCATTCGAATTGTTTTACTGTTTGGAGAGATTTATTTACTTAGATTGGTAAAACTGGTTCCGTAGCAACTGTATTGCTTTTAATGCACACACGACTTGCATTAACGTCGTAATAATTCATTAATGCAATTTAAACTAAGCAAACCGATAATCTAAACAAAGATATATAAATATACGATGAAAAAAAAAAAAAAATACGAAACAAAATGAATTCAAAACTTTCCATTCATTCATTATATTATTTGCATTAATATCTTCGTCATTCTTAACATAAAATTTCTTTAAAATATTATCTCTCGTGTGTATTCGCGCGCAGGCGATGTATTCACTTAATTAGCAATGTTGTCAGATCCAAGATATCATAATACAGACATTAATTATTATGCTAACATATTTCTCAATTGATTAAAACAATTTTAAATTTACTTTCATATTTATTCAAATCATCCCATTCATTTTTCATTCATTTTTCTGATTAAATTGAATAATCCCAAATACAAACAAGAAATAATTAACAATTCACGCATACAAATGTTACAAAATTTCTCCAACTTCATTAAAACAATAAAGAAACTCAATAATCCGCTTGTACAAGAAAGCATTACACACATTCCCTTCAGCCCTGAATATTTTCAAATTCAAAATTACCGCCCTCAGCGCGCTCTAATTTAAACACTTTGGCGGGACAAACGGACGCTTTCAAATATCCCAATGTCAATTCAACAATAACAATTAAATAAAGACAGCAAATTAAAAATTAATGATGATGATCTATAATGATCTACGTCGCTTGTGAAATACCAACGGTCGGTAATGCAGGGATTTTTTTTAAAAAAAAGGAGGAAGATAAGGGCAATCCTTTTGAATGGCCTGGCAACACTGGCTGTGTCGTTAATTCCACCAGGGTGAAGTAAGTAAAAAGCCACTGGTTACGTGGGGTCCGAAAAAATGGCCGCTGTAAAACATATGACAAAGGATGGCGGGCTGTCGTTGTTGTCGGGCCGTGTTTGTGGTGTCGCGCGGCATGATTCCGCGTGAGTTAACGCGGTCGCGTCGCTGAAGCCGAGGAGTCCCACCTAAGGACGGTTGGCGAGCGAGCATCGAGAGCGGCAATTGATAATCGGACACCGAAGAGCCATGTCTACGCGTGGAGAATGGGCTCGATCGCATCGGTGCTGCAGTGGCATTGCTCGGGGTGCTCTCTGATAAATCCGACCGAGAGCGCGCGATGCGCCAAGTGCGGCCTGTCACGCGTTAACAGCGACGAGAAGGCCCGAATCGCCCGAGCGCTCGGCCCAGGCCACGCGGAGAGCGTCCCCGTATTGCCCTTGTCACCTTCCTCGCCGTCGACCTCGACCTCCACGTCTGCCGAGTCCACGTCGCCCTCCCAGAGCGGCTCCTCGTCGAATCCCCCGACGCCACCGCCACGAATCAGGGTTCCAATTGCCGTCAACGACCAGCAGCAGCCATCGCCGAGGAAACCATCACCCGTCGTCGATTATCAACGAGACCAGCTCCCCGCTCTCCCCGGGTAATGTTGCCCTGTTGAAATCGTGATTTGACAGTTGAACAATCGTTCCTTAGAGATTAGATTTGTTTTCTTTAATAAATAACATTGAATATTTATTATAATATATAGATATATATAGATTGGAGAGATGGAATAAACATTTGTTGACAATTGAAAGGTCAACAATTTTACAGGAGCTTTTGTGGAGGTTATAAGAATGATTGTTACTGTGTTTGACTGTATTTTTTGTTAATAGATTTTAGATATTTCTTTATGTAAGTAATAATTGAACATTTTAGATTGTAATATTGCAATGTGGATAGAATTAACGAAATGATTGTCAGCAATTGTAGATGAGTCAAATCTAATAATGATAATTAAAACAATTGATGAGACCATTAAGAGTTAAATTGAGTCGAAAGCAACAGCTCCTACGTAAAGTCTCGACTGGAAATTAGAACACAGTGCTTCTTTAAATTAATTTAGAAACAAAATACTTGTATTACTTTTCTACACTGAATTGCATTGTAAAGTGCATTTCAAAAGCAGAATCGTTTCTATTGAATTTTTGTATAAATAATTGTAGTTATTAATAAATAATATTCATTGTGATTTTGGAAGTTAGAGAAGGAACTAGGCTATCGTGAATATAATCATATGAAATGTTGCTTTGTAAAGTATACAAAAGACTTTGTAAAAGCTTTTTATCTTGAAGAACATCAATTTGATATAATGAAATTGATGACATAGAAACAGTGTGCTTAAATGGCGAATATCAAATGCAATTTTATGAAGTTGTAGCTAATAATATGATACAGAATTTTTGATATACTTACTATCTATTTCAAATTCTAAACAGAAACTTTAATTGCGTGTGTATATAATGTTTAATATAAAAACTAATGATTATTATCAGAACAACCATATTTTACATGAATGAACATACTTTTTAGAAATTTCTTTGCATATTTTAAAATCCAATGATGTTAAATTGTTAATTAATTATGCTCAACGATGTTTTATTGACAGATAAAAAACAATTTGCATAAAATGTTACCCGCGAATTTTTAATTTGTATAAAAGTTCAGTCAATCAACCGACTCAACAAGATGATTGAATAAATTAGCATTGCAAAATGCAACATTATGTTATCACTTATGTAATCCTAACGAAGTCATTGTCACTAATGACTTGCGCGACAACTAATTTTCAATTTCTTTTTACCAGTCAATAAAAATCAATTGATTCATAAAACCGTCTAGTATATAATGAATAATTGATAATTGTCTATTTCTTTAATATTAAATTGTATATGAATTAATTTTTCATTGTATACTTTATATTTATTTGATAAATCTAATGTGTATATTTTTCTTCATAAAAATATAGAAATGAATCACGGGAATCTCAGTCAAACAGTTTGGCCAAAAGAAGAAGACATGGATCCTGGTGCGGACGAGTTTGTGTTCGACAGTCATTCGAGCGTTCGCCATCCTTGCCTACATTAGTAACGAGGTGGACTTGTATTCGTTGTCTACTAGAGAATCGGTGCTCTGCAGTTCCAATTTGCACAGCTTGTGGAGCAAGTGCCTCAATTTCGCAAATCCATGCCGGACAGGTCGGCGCCAGGAGATGTAAAAGACTCAACATCTCCAAGTCCAATAGTCTTAAACAGCAAACCAAAGTAGATTGGATTACCCAAGTCACTACTGGGTTGGTCACGCGAATTCTGGATACAAGCACTAACACTGTTCAAATATCCACTGAGGGCAATAAAATTAAATTCAAAGGTACTTTTTAACAATGCTTTCCAGATTTATTAAAGGAAAAAGTCTTGGAAGCCATTTAAATAAAATTTATTTGATCGATGAAAGAATATTGTTAATTATTCTTTTGCAGTGGGTTCTGTAATTTCTGGTTGATTAATTGAAATATTAATTGAATGTCTAGGTCAGTGAAAAGAGAGAGAAAAAAAGGGAATTCAATAAAAAAAGATTATTCTGTTATAAAAATAAATTTAATATGTACTCTGGTTAAACAGTACTGAGAATTTAAAGATATTTTGAAAAGCAATATCCAAATCAAATATTGAATATTAATGAGAGCAATAAATTTATTTTAATTCTCTTTTACGTTGATAACATACGGCCAGAATTGCAGTTGTCCGACACCTGTTTTGTGTATTTAATGAACATAAATTAAGAAATATGATAATGCTCGTTATTTTAAATGACGTTTTTAATTGATATTATACGACATGGCCATATAACGGCTGAAACCTATGAAAACTGATATTATTTCTGAGTCAGTTTCTAGGTATGCAAAACAAATTACATTTTATTTCTATTTTAAATAGTAGTTTTGAATTTTATTAAAAATTTTAAACCATTACAAGTTCTTAGGCATTTATTGATTATTCTTTTTATTTTTCAAGGCTATGTTAAACAAGTTAATTTTGTTTAAAAGAAAAACTATTACTTATCGATAACACAATTTACGTCACAAATACAAAAAAAATGTAACCTTAATAAAAAATAATATAACATTGAAAGTTATTAGAAAAATTATTACATTGAAGAAGCATTAAGTTAATTCAAGCATGTATTACTAAAAAAAAAAAAAAAAAAAAAATACATCTATTATACAAATTTGGTAATATGTCATTTCCAGGTATGGCCCAATTAACTGGAATAAGTCGTAGCGAACGCACTCGTCCGAACCGTGAGGATTGGACTTTGCCTCCAGTGGAATCGCTGAATCTTTCAACGATGTCTTACGTGGAGAATATAGAATCTTCCCAAAGATCTCCTAAGCGACACAGTCCTTCTATGTACGAGCGTGTCAAGTCCAAAGTGAGTCGTTCATTATCGAATGGTTCAGTTGTACAAAAGATGTCTGATCGCGCTCTCCAAAGACCAACGAGTTTGATGGTGTCTGAAGCGCACAGAGACGACGTGACCTGGAGTTGTGACAATTGTACATTAGATAACGTACCTGGTTTGGAGCAATGCGAGGCTTGTGACGCGCCTCGGAGTCCTGCGCCGTGCAGCGGCGTAGTTATAAGCGTCCCGGCTTGGGAACCAAAGGCTTTGTCTTCATCAGGACCACTATCATACAGAAGATCCTATTCAGAGATCGAATCTGTTACGAATATTATTCAAAGAAAAGTCAATAGAAGAAGCCTCAACGACGAGGAACCACCCGCTGTACCGCCGCATTCAGCTGGTTTCAGTTCTACGCCTAAATATTCTTACATCGGTAAGAACAACAGTATGTTTGTTTTCAGATGATATCTCATTTATTTTCAAATAAATACTCGAGTTTTATGTTTATTAGCGTTTTGATGACATAATCAATACGAGATTGATAAGAGACATGCAAACAAAATCAAATGTCTAAATTTAATTCTTTTATTATAATTCTCGTTTGTGTTTATAGGTATCTCTGACCCTGATATACCACCACCGTTGCCTAAGAAGCAAAGCAACAAGCAAGGCTTGACGGTATCTCGGGCGTACAGTGAGTCCGCTAGTCCTGTAAACGATGGTGAAGTGAGCCCTTTAAAAAGAATGTGGACTTGTCGACAGTGCTCGTACGCGTACAATCCACTTTGGTCGAGTGGTTGCGATATCTGCGGTTCGTCTCAGTCTCCTCCGTCTTTAACTCAACCCAGCTTGATAACCGTCACCAAAGACAACGCCAATTACAGGAATCACATGCATTCGCCCATCGTGGTATCTAAAGACAGCGTGCGTTACATTCCCCAGAAGGTGGCTACTTTGGCGACCGCTGAGTCAGACTTGGAGGAATTGGCAGCCGAACCTGCCAGTGGTTGGACCTGCCGAAAATGCACCTTGTTAAATGCGAGTGGTCGCGCCACTTGCGAAGCGTGCGGCGGATCCAAACTCCGGAGTATCACGCACCTGGAGGACCCGACCTTGCGCAAAGGAGAATGCTGGGTCTGTCCTTCGTGTACTTTGCGCAATCCACTAACAGCACAGAATTGTAACGCTTGCAAAGCTGTCGCGGAATTTCCAGAGACCCCAAGGTTCTTCGGACAGAGGATACCCAGTCCAAGATCGCCGTGTTCGACGTCACTACATCCAAAGGTTGTTACTCCTAGGCACAGAAATTCTGTCAGGAGAAATCATTCTAATTTGGGAGATAGACGTTATTCTAAAGGAAAGGATTCTACACAAATTCGGGTGAGATTATTGTCATTCGAAAGTAATATCAGTCCAGTAATTTAAGTATCGATTCTAATAAATGATGATTTTAACTTTACAGTGGCAGTGCAAATTGTGTACTTTTGAAAACAAAAGTACTAACGGCGTCTGCGAAATGTGTCAAAGTTCTAAAAGTTTATCACAAGCGTCTGGTGATCGACCAAGATTTACCGAAGTGAGCAGTACAACTTTGAGGATACAACGGCAAGAGAGTGTGGTGATGGAAAATTTACGTCAAATTGAAGAAAGAGAGGCTTTAGAAAAATGGGAAAGAATAGTCAGATATTGTAAAGAAGTATGTTTCATTGAAATATAATTTATGTATTTATAATTAGTAATGAAACCATGATATAACCTTACTCAATTTATCTACAGACAAATGAGCCTTTCGTGGACGATTCCTTTCCACCGGCTCCAAAATCTTTGTATTATAATCCATCCGAAACAAAGGATAATCACGTTGTTCAATGGAGAAGACCTCATCAAATAAATGTTGACTCAAGTGTCGACTCAAAACTGCCGTGGGCCGTTTTTCGGACGCCATTACCTTCAGATATCTCACAAGGTGTTCTAGGAAATTGTTGGCTTTTATCAGCCTTAGCTGTTTTGGCAGAAAGTGATGAACTGGTTAGAAGGGTGTTAGTGATGAAAGAAACTTGTCCCGAAGGGGCATATCAAGTGAGGCTGTGTAAAGATGGGAAGTGGACTACAGTTCTCGTAGATGATCTGCTTCCTTGTGATAAAAGAGGTCATCTTGTATATTCTCAGGTATACATAAATTAAATTACTTGTGCTACATTTTAATTATTTTAAGATGATCATTCGTGTGTACATTGTTAATTTATATATTAAAATGTTATCTTTTTAGGCAAAAAGAAAACAACTATGGGTTCCGCTAATAGAAAAAGCTGTTGCAAAAATACACGGGTGCTATGAAGCTTTAGTATCTGGCAGAGCGATCGAAGGATTAGCAACATTAACTGGTGCACCTTGCGAAAGTGTGCCACTGCAACCTTCAGCTCTGCCTAGTGAAGACGAACTCGACAAAGATCTTATTTGGGCTCAGCTGCTTTCCTCGAGACAAGCTATGTTCTTAATGGGCGCCAGTTGTGGCGGTGGAAATATGAAGGTCGACGAAGAGGAATATCAAAGAAAGGGTTTAAGACCGAGGTTCGTTTTTCTTAAGTAAAGCAAAAATATTGTTAAAAAGTTTCATACTCATACAATTATATTTATTACAGGCACGCTTATTCCGTGCTTGACGTCAGAGATGTACAGGTAATATATAAAATAAATGTTAATTTATTTTGTACGTTATTTAGTATATAATATATTATAATATTTATGTTGCAGGGAATAAGATTGCTTCGTCTGCGAAATCCATGGGGTCATTACAGTTGGAAGGGAGATTGGTCTGACGACAGCCCCATTTGGACGCTACAATTACGTGAAATGCTGATGCCACATGGTGCATCAGACGGTGTATTTTGGATATCTTTTGATGATGTTCTCAAATATTTCGATTGTATAGACATATGTAAAACTAGAGTCGGTTGGAGCGAAGTACGATTGCGTGGCACATTGCCACCTTTATCGTCCCTCAGGCATTTGTCGTGTGTCCTTCTAACAGTTCTTGAACCAACCGAAACTGAATTTACACTGTTTCAAGAAGGACAAAGGTAAGCAGACATTTAAAAAGTAAAATTATTAGTTAATAAAAAAAAAAAACAATACAAATTAATATTGTTCTGTTTCAGAAATTCTGAGAAGTCGCAACGTTCACAATTGGATTTATGTGTTGTGGTATTTCGAACTCGATCTCCAGCAGCACCAGAAGTCGGTCGTTTAGTGGAGCACAGTAAACGACAAGTGCGTGGTTTTGTGGGCTGCCATAAAATGTTGGAACGAGACCTCTACATTGTAGTATGTCTCGCGTTCAACCATTGGCACACTGGAATGGAAGATACTTCGAGCTATCCTGAATATGTGCTTGCAATACACAGCTCTAAGCGCCTTTTAGTTGAACAGATTTCTCCACCGGCTTTTGTTTTAGCCGATGCAATTATTAGCTTAACATTAGCTAAAGGACAACGTCATGAAGTAAGTTGTGTATAAACATTCATTTGGTCTTTGTTAATAATTTATTTAAATTAACATTTTTATTATTTGCAGGGAAGAGAAGGAATGACTGCATATTATTTAACAAAAGGCTGGGCTGGTTTAGTAGTAATGGTAGAAAACCGCCATGTCAATAAATGGATTCATGTTAAATGTGACTGCCATGAAAGTTACAATGTGGTGTCTACGAGAGGACAACTCAGAACTGCCGACAGTGTTCCTCCGCTTCACAGGTATTATGAAAACAAAGATACACTTTGTTAAAATGAGTTAATTATAATTTACCAAATTAATACTGCAAAATTTATGTTTATAGGCAAGTGATAATAGTATTAACGCAACTGGAAGGCAGTGGTGGCTTTTCCATAGCGCATCGTTTAACGCACAGACTAGCCAATAGTGGAAATTTACACGACTGGGGACCACCAGATACGCAGCATTGTCCTCCAATCGACACTCAAGTTGAAGGTTTGCATAGTCCCAGATTGATAACTTGAACGGTCGTTCATTTACGTTGCTATCCAATGAAAAATAACATTTTCTGGATTAAAGAAGGTCAATTTTCTATCATTTATTGCCTACACATAATTGACTTAGTAACAGTGAGAATACCAAGTTATCTTTGATATAAACTTTCTTGAACAAATTGATCCTATAGTTTAATTCAGTTTTATTACTGTATTTCATTTTATTTATTTTTTTTGTTAACAAGTATATTAGAAAATGTAAAATAGGCGATACTGAAAATGAAATATTTAAATATTGTTTATTGCTTCTTTAAAACAGAAATCTTCATTCAAGGATAGCTTTAGTTTATAGAACATCTGTCTATTACAAAATATTTATTAAAAAATATTTCTTTGTTTTAAGATCACTTTTTAAGAATTTGTTAATTATTAAATTAAGATTTGTAATGTTAAATATTATATTGATCAAAAGAAGATGAATTTATAATCAACCAAAGTAACTTTTCGTTTACTGATATATAAGAATATACATTCATTGAAATGTTTCTCATCTTGGACGGGAAAAACAAGCACAAAACAATTTAGTGCAATTTCCAAACGTTT
>JABFQA010001208.1:0-14617 GCA_022817065.1 Probaryconus sp. ZL-2020 | reverse complement strand
CTGGATCACAAACATTTAACGATTGCCAACTATTTTTTCGTCGTCCAGTAACATTAAAAAAACTGATCCACAATAACGACGATCCGACTACTTTTGTGTACTGTTTTTTTTTTTTTTTTATTAGTTCTCTATATAAATTGCTTGTGATTTTCGTATTACGATTTTACATCGTCTACTTTACAGCGACGATTGGCGCAAAATTTCACGAAATGTTTAAGGGAAAATCGAGGGAAAAGGGTGCCACAACCATTGAACTTTTGACAAAAGTAGCTACGTCGAAAAATCCGGTTACGACCGAAAACATAAATCAGATGTCACTGCTTTCAAACAAAATTTAACAATTCAATTCCTACGTCAATTCGCAGCTTGCGTTTTATAAAAAAATAGAGAGCATTTTCTGAGGGTATTATTATTAGTGATAAAATAGAACTTTGCGTCAATAACGAGTCGTTTTTTTTTTTTTTTTTTTTTTTTTCGATACACAGAATCATAGTCCAAATTTCTAATTGAAATTTTCGTTTGTTTCGTGTACAAAACGTAGATGTATTGGACGTTGTACTTTCATTGGATTCGAACTCATTCGAACACAATCGTTTCTATTTGACTTTTTTAGTTCAAGGCCTATGATTCGCGTACCTCGCAATGATTCAAATTCCGACTTTTATCAGTCTACGTCTCATTGTTAGGTCGATTAGCCATTTGGCAGTTTAATAACTTTTCTTTAGTTATCATTTGAAGAGTATCTTGAAGTCATGTTAGCCACTTCGAGAGTCGTTAAACAATTTTTGTTTTTGTTTTCTTTTCTTTTTTTAACGCTAAATAACAGTTGGGTTGAGTTTGATTGGTTTTCCTTAATTACGTATGACTATATTTGGGGTTCTAACTGAAAATAAGAAACCATCCAAGCTCATCCCAATTAGAAAAAATTGTTCGGCATTGCTTTTTTATCCTAAGAGTACTTTCTTCAAAAAACTACAACTAGACATTTAAAACATTGAACACTATTACTTTTTATTGCTTGTTTCCAAAATTTTGACGGTTTGATAGAATGATAAGCAATTTTCAGAAGAGTGAAAGTGAAAAATGAGGGAAGACGGTTTTTGACTTTTGTATTTCTTAATGATACAAAATGAATTAACAATTTTATCTGTTTGTGATATGAAGAAGGCACTCCCTATGATAACTGAGCTTTATGAGAAGCACAAAAAGTAAATCATAGCGTTAAATTTTTTAAAAATGAGATAACATTTTTTTAATGAAACTTCATCTACCTAATTCATGACTGTAAAATATTAAAATTATATTATATATTATAATATAAATATTCTTTGAAATTTTTAAATTAATATACATTTCACATTATTGCATTGCGGTATATAGATTACAAATTCTTTTTTCTTAACATAATATTTAATATAAATATATAATTAAGAATTTTGTTATATACCGATCATATAAAAATTTGTCTAAGAAGTGTCTAAATAAAATAGTTAAGTAAATAAAAAATTTTAAAAAGGAAGTTTAATGGAAGACTTGGAGAAACTTTTTTGAAAGTTTTAAAAGCTAAAAAAGATTCCATCACAATAATAGTTGTGTGAAATTAATTTTCATAAAATTCTTTATGAAATGTTAACGAAATTTTTTAAATTTTTAAAGAAGAAGCAAAACTTTTGCCATAATAAAATCCGATTAATATGTAACTTTTTAAGAATTCAAATTTATAACAAAATCCATAAATGGCGTTTCAAAAGAATTCTCTAAAACAGTTTATATATTTTGGATCAGAAGCCATTTGATGAAAGATCACGTTAATTATAATTAATACAAGATATCAACAAATAAAAATGAAGAAATTAACAGTTTATATAAATTCAAAATAATAATAATTATGTTACTTCAAACATATATCGAGAAATATGTACCATCATTAAATACGAACCAGACGTTTTTTGAGATTTGATGACTGAACAAAAAACCTACCAAGTCAGGATAAAAAATATCAAACTTTCATCTTCCAAGCTCTTCATAATAATTTCCATCCTTTTAAAATATTTATCTTGGAATGGAAATGTTACTCTCAAAAATGAAGATCTCAGAAACAAAATCTTCAAATTCATTCTAAAAGTTGATACTGCAAAAGTCTTAACTTAAGACATCGTTTCATGGAAAATAAGGTGAATCGTTTTCTCAGATCACAAATGACTGATACAGTTAAATCAAAACCAAAAAATTATGATTATCACCCGAGAGATAATTAAAGTCAAATAAAACAAACATCTTAATCTAAAACATCATTAAAAAATTAAGATCACGTTTTAGAATGTTGAGAAATAACAATGACTTTTTCATTTGTAAAGAAAAATTCTGAAAAATTCTGAACATTATGAAGATTCTTCTTCAGGTTCTTAGCATTCCCATTTATCAGACTTCGTAAAGGAAAGATTCAAACTTTTTCAAAAAAAAAAAAAAAAAGATAAAAATATCTCCAAACCCGTCTGAATTTTATAGTTTCTCCATTTGATGAAAACAATGCAAAAATGCTTGTAATGAAAGATTGGGGGGGGGTAAACCTGATATGCCAAGGATCGCGAAACCATGTGGAAAAGCAACAGTAGTTTGTTCGAAAGCAGGTGAAACGCGACTGGATCGTCGTTTAGAAGTGGCTAACGCAGAGCCGGCTTCACAATATCGCGGGCAAAAAGGTGCCCGAGTCGTCGAGATTGGGGTCGAGGTTGGCGACGATGTCACCAGTGGAGGCGTGTCTGGATGTGGCCGGTTGCGTGCCGACGGTGAGTGCGTGACTGCTCGCACTTCCGTTGAGTTTGCTCTTGACGACGAGGCCGCTAGAGTCTGTATTGTCAAGGGACGCGTGTTTGGAGTCGTCTTTCCGGCCGCGATAAAGCCGGTTCAGGTAGTAATGCGGTGGTTCCTCCATGGTGGTGGCCCTAAGTCTTGGCACACTTCGCATCGTCATCTTGTGGGCCTGAGCGGACTGCGAGGTCTCGACCACGCTGCTTCGCACCGTGTTGCTGTTGACCGCGTTGCTGCTCACGGCGTTACTGCTCGCCGATGGCGAGGACTTTTTTTCCGAATAGGAAAAGTACCTCAGGAATTCATGATTCGCGGCCTCGTCTGGCGTCATTCTTTTATTGGGGTCCCATCTAAAATAAAAAAAAAAAAAAAATTGTCATTGTTAACAAAGATTGGAATACTTGATTTCCAATGAGGATTATGGAAAGTTGATTGCTTACTCAAGACATCTTCTGACAAAGTCAATGAATTGGTTGTCGTTGCAGTTCAAAGCAGTAGCCATATCCTTCGATCCTGGTCTTCTCCTTTGGCCCTTACTGTTACAAAGGGAACGAAAAACTCCTCGAGTATCTGCAAAAGAACAAAAACCGAAGAATTTAATTTAAAATATTTGTAAGGTCTCGATGAATCGAGATGAATAAAAAAAAAAAAAAAGAAAAATTTCTTACACGTGCTGCGTATAAAAGAAGAAGGAATAAAAAATTAATACATCTACTGACCGAAAAATAGCCTGCGTCGCGATGCGTGGATGATGAGCTGTTCAGGAGGCCTGCCCAGAACTTCCATTATGCAGGCCAGCTGTTCCATCTCGTCCTCGCCCGGAAACAGCGGGTAGCCCGTGTACAACTCAGCCAATATACAACCGAGGCTCCACATGTCTATGGGCGTTCCGTAAGGAAGTCCAAGGATCACTTCTGGACTCCTGTAAAATCTTGATTGTATGTACGTATAAACTCGCTGATCGCTGTAACAGGACGAGCCGAAGTCTATCACTTTTATGCCGCTGGTGTTTCGCTGTTTTAATAACACGTTTTCCTGCAAATCATTACATTGCGTATCATTTATTATTTCCATTTCAATTTCATATTTTATGTTGTTACTTATTATTAGGTACATTATTATTTTAATGAGGGATTAAAAAAAGAAAGAAAAATCTTTTTGATTGATGTATTTATTTTATTGTATTGTAAAAACAATTTATGCAGAATTGAAATTGACGAATAATGTAAATCAACAACAATTTGTAAGAATGATAAAATAAATGTTTAATTGAATTACACGTGTACGTGGAAACAATTAAAAAGATTCGAGATTTAATTGGTTTCAGTTTTGTGGCAAGACCTCTTTTGATACCGAAAACTTGATTATATTTCCGGTTCGTATGTTTTATTTATACATACGTAATTGTTATTTATTTATTGAGGAATAATGTAATTTGTGAAAATGTATAGCGTTGCGTTGATTACATTATTTCTGGTAGGAATTGTTTTGTTGGAAATGAGTTTATTAAAATGTACAGGTTTTTGGGAAATCGTATAGAAATGAGGATGATGAAATTGAGGTGCAATAAAAGATGTATTTGAAACGGTAGACAAATCGAACTTACGGGCTTCAGATCACAGTGAATTATTTTTTCTCGATAAAGTAGCCTCAGGCAGCTCACCAGAGAAATAGCAAATCTCCGAATGAGGGTCAAAGTAAATCCTTTGTAAAGATTCTTTTTTATCAACTCGTACAGGTTTATGCTGCGATAAAAAAACACAATTTTATAATTGTTTTGCAAATGGCCATAAAAATAACATGTAAATATTATAACGCTTTAATGATTTTTTTTTTTTGGAATATCGCTGAGTATTCATAATTGCGAAATAAATGAAAATTGCTTCTATACGTCAAAAACTTATTGATATTCATTTCATTCATATGCTAATGAGCTAATTAAACTTTATCTATGTTTAAGACAAATCTACGTGTTGCAAAAACTTTATCATTTTATTTGCTCAGTCTGTTGGTTATATCATTTATTCAACTTTTTATCTCTTCAATTAGACTTACCCCATCAATTCGAAGCTGATACATAAATGGTTACGGAAATAAAAAAATTCCAGCATATGTACTACGTTATGTTGTGAATTATTATCCAAGTCTTTCTTCCTGAGGTGATCCAAGATTTTAACTTCGATTAGGGCTTGTCTATGAAACCTTCTTTTATTTCTGCAAATGACAAATTCAATTTCAATTGTAATATACGATTTTGAATTTTTTACAATTAAGTTTCAATTTCAGTTTTAATTGTCACTTGCCTTATTATTTTTATAGCAATGTATTGACCAGTTTTGTGATCCAACGCTCTTATAACTTGACCAAAACTGCCTTTACCAATAACTTCCAAAATTTCATATCTGCAAAAAAGAATATGTATTATTTTCGTTGATACTAAAGAAATCTTTTTTAATGTATAACCATTTTTTATTATAATTTATAATTATGCGAATCATAATGTAAGAGTACAGTGTTTTGCTGAAATGTAACGGATGACTGCTAAAAGCAACGTGCAATTTAGTCAGTGACATACGAACCTATACGATATATGGTCGTGTACTATTTTATTGTAACTACCATTGTCGTCATCGTAACCCCCATTTTGAGGCGTGCCTTCTTCCCCGTGTATCTTACATGCCGACAATCCCAAGTACCATATTTCAGAATAGTTGACGATTTCAACTCTTTCAAACTCTGTCAGTTTTGATCCATAATACTTGAGTGCCTCTTGAGCTGTCATCGGCAATTTTCCATCTATCAAAATTAATACAATTTCAATTCAAATCCAATGCTAACTACAAATTCATTTTTATATCGAAAATCATATCTCTTTGATCAATTAATTTTTGAACAATCAATTTTACCTGTTAAATACTTAAACAATCAATTACAATAATCAATTTTTTTTTTCGCGAAACGAAATTTCATTTAATATACCGTGTGAACTGTTGCCAAGAGACTTCTTGATTGGCAAATTGTGGATGCTGATTGCGTTCGAATTATTGGTATTGTTGTTTTCAGACCTTTCCACCTTAGTCGTTTTCGTACTCCCCAAGGATGGAAGCTTCTGTAACAGAAAAAAAAAAAAAAACTTCGGCATTATTATCTTCCTTTTTTTTTTCTTCCTGATAAAATATTTGAACAAGATTTATGACATGACGTCACTTAGGTAATTTCCAAAGTTAGTGATGGGCTCTGAGGGTGAGCAGCTTTTTCTTTATTTATCTCTGTTTTTGGCTTTATTCTTCTAGATAAATGATCTTTATTTTTATCCCTCTGGACTTTCTTCTTCATTGTCATTAATACCTTCGTTATCATTTATTATTAATACAATAATACCATTAATTAAAATTAAATTGAAACTATTACAATTCTAACGATAGTGAATCCTTTTCCAGAAAACGTAAATGCAAAAACTTATTTTACTTTATGCTAATTTGCTCAGGTCAGTGCACCTTGTTTTTATAATAAAAAGAGCAATACCAAATGACTAGTTTTTTGTCACATCCCCTGAAATTTCTTTTTCTTTTTCTATACCATGTTTTACCCCGAAACGAACGGTGTTAAAAAGTCAGATAAGACGGATAAGAACTAAAAGACATGCAAACTTGCAATTCTGCTTTATAAATAACAGTACTCTTTCTACACAAATATGACACGCAAATGATTGTTAAATTTGCTTAAGTATTTTGTTAACAACTGAAATGAATTTATTTACCTCGAAGAATGAACAATAATTGTCTAACAATTTACACAAATTCTGTGTGGTCTGAAACATTTTTGTCATATATTTAGGCTACTTTTCATTGATACTTTTTTTCTAGATTTAATAGGAATGACGGCGTACAAAACATGAATCTAATTTAAACTATACCATTCATAATTCGTAGTATTAAGTAAATAGGACTTGTTTTGGGAATGAATGAAATATTATCGAAGTATCAAACGGAGCGAGGGGAAATAGTCATTACGATCTTTCTCAGAAAAAGGAGAAGGAAATAATATCGTAATAAATACTGAAAGACGTTTATTTTGTTAGTGTATTCTATCGATGGTTATTTTGCTTTCAATTACAAATCGATCGATCAATTCATCAACTTTTTTTGAGACATTGAAATTACAGTTCTAATTTTACCGTTTAGAAAAAAAGAAAGAAAGAAAGAAAGAAAGAAAGAAAAAAAATTGTTGATCCCAGAAGAAATATAATTATGTATTCGATGTCGAAACAACGTCGTGATTGGTCATTAACTGTTAGAATAAGTCGATAATTTTGCATCGATGCGCCGAATAATTGGCATGTAATAAACGGAAAGTAAGAGAATATTGAAACGTCCTTCCGAGCGGTGATGTAAGACACGTTGCGACATCGATGCAAACCCAATGCATTCGTTTCAGAGCGCAGATCATGTAAAATATGTTATTCGCGATTAGTCGTTTGCAAAGAGAAATGTATCTCGGGGATATTTGTCATTGACACGAGAATGTACGTTTCTTCATGCGAAGCTGCGGCGTTCCAGTAAATGCAGTTCCGTTTCCCATAATTCCTTTCATTAGGTGTGATTTAAGAAATGTGAAAGTTACGCAATGGCAGATGACGCGAAGAAATCTTTCCATTTCTCTAAAGAAACTCTTTCCACTTTAATTATCTCCTATGACGTGTCATTAACGAACTGTCAAGTTACAGGGAAAATGAATTACAGTTTACTTTGTTTGTTTTGTGATAGTATTTCAACGAATTTTGATAATTTCTTGATAATGGACGTTTCGAAACTTTAGTTTCATCTTTTTCTAGACTCTCATTTGCTAACACTCTGGTTCGTCAATAAATCTCTTCGAAGCTTTCGTCGACTCATTGCGTACGAGTTAAATAAATATTCGGTACAAGGGGCGTAAATTATGCGATCATTGTATGTATCCTTATGGTACGAGCCTATATACAATTCCGACCAAATAAGCCGCGCAGCATAGCGCCTACATAATAGCTATCGTAGAAGTATCATTGCACGACATCACCGCGACTGCACGAAGTCAAAGTGGAGTGCCGCAAATGCACATTTTATGATATGCCATTAGGAAAAAAAAAAAAAAAAAATGAAGGATATTTTCTGAGACCGATTCAACTGCAATTTTTAACTCCCGACTATATATATATATATATGTATTTTCCTCAGTATTTTAACCGCACGACGATGAATTTCAACGTTTCCAATGTTATCTCGAAGTTAAACAATAATAGAAAACTACGTACAATGAAAACTTTCGAGTAAATCGACACGATCATTTCACTCGAAACGGCATCGATATACATTTACAATGGAATTGAAAAAGGAAAGGAAAATTTCCTTTTTCCTTGATCATTCAATATTTTAAACCGATTAAAAAAGCCCGACGTAATTTCGCGAAGAAGATATAATCGCGCAATAAAAAACACTTATCTAAAACTTGCATTCTCTGTTTAGCATAACAGGCGAGGCCTTCTCGTGTGCCTACGAAGTTCGTGTACCTTACTCGTGTGTGTCGTGTGTGCTCTCACTGGGTCCACTCTGGCGCACTGCAACAATGTCCCTGTATGGACGAGCACGTTCAATTCATTCAGCAAACTTTCTCTCGTAAATTCTCTACTCTTACATGAACTCTTTAATGCGATGAAAAGCGAGCACGACTAACCGCGACACATGTTGGCCTGTGTCGGTGCTTGAACAGTTGGCCTCATACGTGTTTACTTAGGCGTAGAAAATTCTATACACAAGTGTGTATTAATACAAAAAATATATAAGAAAATATTTAAACTTGCTCGAAACTTTTGTAAAAAAGAATAATATCTGATTTCGCAATGGACGAAAATTTGTGTTCTTCATAAGAGTAACAACTTCTGTTTTTTATTTTTTTTCTGAATAAAATTCTTATAGTTTGTCCAAAGCAATTGGCGCGTTGGAACAACGTGAGAAGCGAAAATCCCGAAGAGAAGAATGAAAACGAAAGTAAATGTAATTTCCTTTATCGTGAAATGAATTCGTACGGTTCTGATCGAACGCAGATAAAGGAACGTGGGATATGCGTTGTTGTTCTAGTACCAAGTCATCGGAGACAAAGAATCACAAGGCAGTAAAAGACAAAGAGAGCTCCGGCGGAATTCTCGTGCGAGATTCGAGGAACGGCCAACCTCGCCATCTTTTATCCATTTTGCCCGCTCTTGTCTTATTCATTAACGTTGCAATTATTTACTTACTCCTTTCCTGACTCGCGGAAAAATAATACCACCTCGCAGAGAGAAATAGAAAATCACATTGCACGTTCTTTTCTAATTCGAGGCAGATTAAATGAACGCCGGAGAAATACCGGGGAAGAAAATGTTTCGAATAGATGAATTGGCGAAGGTTGTGTTTATGCGAGCAATTATAAAAAAAAAAGACGGTTGATTTGAGTCCGGTACAAAGAGGAGCTGGAAAATGGCACGAAAAGGCATGGCAAAATTGTTTCTCGAATGCAAAAAATTTTCATAATACAAAAGAAAAGATGAATTCATGATCGCCGTGGGAAATTTCATAGGCTTTAAATTGGCAAAGTGAACGACCAAAGTTGAGCAGTTGAAACTTTGGGATCGGTGTCAATCAAACAGTGACCATATTAATGAATGATTTTCTTTTTTCTTCGATGCCGTTAATATTTTAGCAGGCCAACAACGAACAATGTATATCAAAGTACAGTTAGCTGTTTAATGAGCCCGCAAATGAACCGCTTAACGTATTAACGCGGACGACGATGATGTTTGTTGATATGGAATGTGTCGTTGGGAAAATTGTAAACAGAGTTAAATAATCACAATAGAAAGTAGCCGCGGTAAAGATGTCACAAGATGAGGCGCATAACTGTGTAGGGGCTTATTATCCGACCATCTATAATTGCACAGCGAGGCTGCCTACGTTCTCGTGCACCAACGCACGTGTTGGCTTTAAAATACGCTCACAATTTACCGCAGTTAAATCTGCGCCAAAATATTTACGGTACTTCTTCTTTTCGTCGCTATTAAAATTTTTCCTCTTTGTTAGTTTTTTATCCGAACTAGGATTTTCCTTTTAAGAGCGCTTTCATTAAGTGTCTTTGAAATAAAGAATTCATAATTCCTGAGTTGTGAAAAGACGAGTAAAGACGATTTTGCAGATTTAATACAGGAGAATAAATTTTTCGTTTGATGATTTTCATCCAAGTGAAATGTCAAATTAATTTCCTTTGTGTCGTCGTTTAAAAAACGACTCAAGACCCTTTGTGTTTTTCTGCGATCGAAATATTCTACGTTAGAAATGAGTCGTTTAGCTTAGTTATGTTGTTTTGCAAAATATTATCTTACGAGCGTTGGAAAATAAAGCGGTCTTCCTTGACCTTTCGTTTATTAATTCCATTGGAAATGTGATTCAATTATTTTAAATTTAACCTCCGTGGAATATAATGAATTAATTAATGTGTCTTCATTATGTTGTATTTAATTGATTTCATAAATCATAGTTTAGATGCTGCAACGCAGATTTATGTACGAATTAAATTTACGATTATTATGTTATAATGTAATCAAGTGGTAATGAATTTTCAATTTTAGAGAATGGTTTATGTTGAATCAAATTAACGTCACTATTGTAATTTCATTTTTTTACGAGTAATAATATTCATTTTATTGGATTTCCATTTGAATGGATTGCATAAAAGGTGATCAGTTTTTAAATTGTTTGGAAGAAGATCTGTAATGATTTTTTAATGATGATCAATTTATCCAGATCAAAATTCATTAATTTTTTAACCAATAATTCATTAACCACTTTAATTAGTGTTGATTTTAATTAGATGGAAAACACGGTGTAACGGTTACCTTAGTAGAAAATGAAAGAATGAAAACAACATGAGAGAGAAAAAATGAAAAGAAAAAAAAAAAACGTGATCGTGACAAGGGAATTCATACTGATTGCTTTGTTTCGTCAAAGCCTGCTTTGATAACACAATTGTGACTTAGTCGTGACACTCTTGGCACTTGTCATTTTCTATCCGCGACAAAATCGCGGTGTCCGGCACGGCTGTCGATGAAAACTGGGTCGAAAATAAATGTCGATACAAAGCGGATCTTGTCCACTGTCAGATCAATTACACAGATTCTATTGACGCGCGGTTCTGCTTCGACAATTGTTGTAAACTAATTTCATTTAATTTAAAATACATTTAATTCAATCCAATTTTAGGAAATTAAATGTTCCGCCCAAAATGAAACTCAACACAATTTTGCAATATAAAATTGTACAAAATTGCATAAATGGAATTTTGAGGAAAATTAGAACAGAGTGATTTTCAAATGGATTTAGATAAAAATAGTCTTTTTTATTAAAAAATGTCTTTCAGTTAATAGAGGATTGAATTGTTCTTTGGAAGATTAAATGGTCTGAAATTGGATGGATTTTTTGCCAATTGGTTTCGCAGTAATGACGTGCAATTAAAGTCAAAATGAATTGCGTATGTTTAATGTTTTATTGTATCGAGTCACGAATCGATGTAATGTCTAAGATATTCGAAAAAGTGAGCCAATTGTTCCGGTTTTCTGTCTTTCCACGACACCATCTGACTGCAATCGCGTGCTCTGAATAAGGCAATGAAACCTTTATGCGCGTAAGCGGCTAGACGGGACTGCATAACTCACGATGGAATTCAACTCCACTTGTTTTTCTTATTTTTTTTTTTTTTTTATCGTTTGTTTCCAATCGTAAATAAAAGGATTCGTTTCTATGCCATTACCTAGATAAACAAATTTAAGGAAAACATTTATTTTAGATAACATAAGCTCAAACAAGAATCAACAAAATGTTGGGGAGACAAATTTATCTAACATCGTTTAAATAAATATAAGAAATGTCATCTCTCGATTATCAAAATTCATCGATAATTGACTTTTCGAATTTTAGAAACACGAAACTTCCTTGATTTTGTAGTATCAATTCGTTTGTTTCGAAATGATCGAATGAGGAAAATGATGATGTTTATTTTAACAATAATGTGGTAATAATGGTTTGGTGAGAAGTTTTTCACGCAGGACTTCAGTTTGAAGACAAATGTTTTGAAAAGTTGCTCGTCCACACTTAGCAGCTCAGAAGCGCTTTTCACACAAGTTCATAGTTAATAACAATAGAAACAAAGGGACTACCGAGAGAGGCTTGTCTGTATAGAAGCCTCTCATTGCCCAACAACGTATTGAAATTCAATCCCGTTACACTGCGCTTGGACGTCTTTGTTGTTGTCACCTAGGTCGTCGTCAATGGTATCGTTAGACCGTGTGATAATTTCCTTCCCGCAGGAATCTGATGGTCGATTTCATGCATATGTTTTTCATTACATTACATTTTTTCAAAACTAAAAAAAAAATGGTTATTGATCACAAAAATCAATATCCAGCTTCGATAAAATGTTCAGCTTAAATTTTTAATGGCGTTTTATAAATTGTTTCAATAGAAAAAAAAAAGACGAACAAAAAAGCCAGACGTATAAATTTTGGATTTCGTAAATAACGCATTTAGAGCCATTGTGTTTCAGCGTTTTATTGACTTTGCGCCAATTTATTGATTGTAAATTCAAACGTTCGTTGTGCGAATAATAATTTACGATTCGCCCAGTCGTTGGTAATTAATGACGCGCTTTTGCGAATAAACTTAAATAATAACGAAATGAAATGCTGGACGATTCGTTTATTAATTTGCGTGTGGGTCGTTGTTACTTGAAATGAGAAATGCTCCTAATTTTCTATCGCGAAATCTCTCAACCACACTGCCCTCAAAACAGTGCCACCAATCGACTGGAAACTCACCTGAAACATAAATAGAAACAACAAATTAATAACTCAATATGTTATGCTCTGCAAAAAGTTTTACATTCATTCATGAAACAAAAAAATGCATAACAGATTTGCAAATTTTTGCGAAAAATTTACTTTCTTCAGAAAATGGAGTTGGGAATGGAATTGCTAAAATTTCGCTAAAAGTTGTGGGAGGCGATGTTGCGTGACGATTAATTTGAGTGAAAGTTGGGAATAAAGTGCGTTAGAATAGGAATGTACTTCGTTTTGCATAATAGCGTTGAAAATGGATATTTCCATCTCGAGGTGGTCATATCCGGCTCGCCAAGTGATCTTGGCAACAAAACCGGATGGAAAGAAAAGTTATACGTAGGTTAGGCTTCTTATGAGCTTGCGTCCCAGAACACGTGTTACTACCAGTTTAGGTATCTTGCTTACAACGACCTCGTCAACTGAAGGCTACTTCATTAATTGTGATTAGCTCTTTCTTTATAGACGTTTTTATCCGCTGCAATTTTCTATCGAAAGAAAGAAAAAAAAAAAACTTTACCTTTCCATGAAAGTTGTTCAATGGTTATTAAGAGGTAAAAATATATACGTCGAAGTTTTGAACAATATACCAGACGTTAGATATAAAATACCATGGCTGATTTTGAATCAGGGGAAAATGGATTGATTTTTAATTCCTTCAGCTTCTTCCTACCAAAATCACGAAGAAAAAGTTGAAAATAAATTTCTGAGCGTGACTATAATTATAAGGATGTCAAATCCTTGAACGATTTTCTTAAACACCGGAAAGCATTAATTGCAAGCCACGCCACTTATTATAATTTAACAATAGTTTTATGAGTTACAGCATAAAACGTTTAACGAAACAACAAAATGCCATGGACGAAGTCGAATGGTAGGTGCGTCTTGCTAAGGTTCGTACGTCCGTCTTGGAACGAGGTTACCCAGAAACGTCCTTTATTTTTTAGTACCTTATCAAGTATTAAACCAGCGTGAAATACGATTTGTAATATTCGGTATGACTTGTGTTACGTAAATGTAGTAATATAAATTATTACTACATATATCTCTGTACACCCCTTTATCGCGAATCTCACTAATTGCAGGTTGTATAATATTAGAGATAACTATCGACAATTCTAACAAGTTATTTTGGATTTTGAAATTAATTATGTTCCCCCAAACCAGATGAAAATGGTTTTGTTTGAATACAAAACGATTTATTCTTGATCCAAAAGGATCTTGAATTAAAAATCCATGCAAAAATTTAAGTGTACCTTTATTTTATTTTTTCTGCAGTGTTAAAAAAAAAATGCTTTCCTGAAATTCAAGCGTTTATTAATTCTTCAGGATATAAAAGTTAATTCAAATGCGATGCATCTGAAATTTGACATGTGGCAATAAATTGTTCATAAACACGATAAAATAGCTCGCACACCTGGAGACAATGGAGCGGATAATCGATTTGAAATTCGGCAAACCGTCGTTTTATTTAGAATACAGGTAACGTATTTTTGAATGATCGTGGTGCTGAGTCGTATCGTCGGCGCTTCCTGTGTGCCGTGCGACCGCGCCACGTGACTTCCGTCAGGACCGCGCATATGTAAAACAAACAATACATCACCAGCTTCGATCGCAAAGTACGAACGAACGAATGCTTCCCACTTCGCCAATGCAAATAATCGCGAGCCGACTGTTTGTATAATCTTTCCCGCGTGTATGCACAATTCACAATTTACGCTTAATTGAAAATAACTCCCAGTTTACCAATAACAAATTTTCAATGATGATTCTGATGATTATTTTGTACACAATCGGCAAAGTGCAATGATTTGGAAAATCGTTCTTTTCCTTTGTTACTTTGTTAGAAATCATTTGGATAATGCAAATCCGTTGGTTGAAAAAAAAAAAAAAATCAGAAAATTGAAATTA
>JABFQA010001207.1:0-14625 GCA_022817065.1 Probaryconus sp. ZL-2020 | reverse complement strand
AAAATCTGATGATCAAGTGCGCCCTCTGGCGGAAAAAAGAAAGAAACCGAGCGTGAAAAATGTGACGTCATCGTACGATGACGTCAAAACTGTCAAAAAATGTTGATAAAATGAACAAAAATAGAAAACGTCAAAAATTAAAAATATTTATAAAAATTTGAGTTTCTATTCACGGACTTCAAACAAAATTTCCCGTAAACACAGATTAAACATAGATAAGTTTAATCTGTAAAGGGATATAAAAAGGTATTTATATTAATAATAAAATGTAAAACAATTTTTGCTAGAGTTATAAAATGCTATGTTCAGGTCTATCTAAGGAGTAATATACCTTCGCTAGTTAGTTGCAGCAAAAAAAATCTTGCCGCAACTTTCTAGCGAAAGTCTTGATTAACGTTGGCTCGAAAGAAATAAATTGCTATAATAAAATTCTGTTTTAAAATATACGATTGAGGTCTTGTCTAATTAGACAATTGTCAGGAATAAGGAAATTACAATGCCATATGAAAATGGAACATATGCTAAATTTTACTTAAAACAATTTTTATCTCCATGGCCTTGGATCAGTCAAAGGGTTTATAATCGATAAAGCACCCTAAGCCTTTAACCCATAGTTTATCCAACGTATAAGACGCTATATAATGCCGCGTGAATAGAAACATGAATGAATGATTATCTTATATCTTTCACTGAATATAACAGTTATTGTTTCAAGTCCAGTGTTCGTTATTATCTCTTTGTAGTGTTCTATTACTTCCTATTCTTAACCTTTCGAGGCTCATAACGCTGATATCGATTTCAGAACGATAATTTATGGATGAACGATGAAAAAATAAATTGACGTTGATCTAAATGTTTTTATTCTGGTTACAAGTGATTCATTATTAATATTATTATGACGTCTTATCGCACCATTGGGTTGATGAACTTAACTCGTGTTCTATTGAAAGATCATATTCAGTAGCTATTACGAGAATGAATCAAAAGTATTTATAGCAACCAAAGTAAAATTATCAACCGTTTAAAAAGTCTTGTTACAATCATAGAAATTTAAAACGTTTGAGGTGAAAGAAGAAACACTTTATTAGAGTAAACCTCAGATCAAATTGCCTCGATTGAATGAATTATTAGATGCAAAGATAACTAGTGTAATAAAAATAGATGTTTCCAATATTCACTAACGTTGGAAAATTCATGAGCATTACTGCCTTTTTCAAAGTAAATAGAGGATTATTGATCATGTTAAATAATGATTAATCTACTTTTATTGAAAGATAACGAGTCGGTGTACTGAATAGAATACATTTTTAAAATAATGAATAATAATGAAATAGAGATACGGAATGTTTTTACGCCAGGTGAAGAGAATAAAATTGTTTTGTCTGTTTTAATGTTGATATTTCTAAGTACACGTTCATTCCGAATAATGCACGAATCATCTCGTGAAATAAGGCGAAGAAAAACACCTCTAGAACTGATTTACGAACTCGTTGCCAAGATCTGCTTTCGGTCGTGTGTACATGCTCGTTCTGCGTCTACATCGCGAGGGTTGGGAAGATGCAAGCACAGATTTATGAGGTGTTCTTCAAGGGACCGTATAACTTGTCCACGAGCTTGCTCTTTTTATAAGCGCTTTATAGTCCAACTGTAACGACGTATCTACTAATAACCCATGCAAGAATTAAACTATTTCCTTGGCAAATAATGTTTCTAGCATAACAAACACGTTATAGAATAATCTGAAATGATATATTCTGGTGTAATTTCTTTCGAAAATAAATTCTACAGATTTTTGCAAATATTTAGAAATGGAATACTTTTTTGTAATTTCAATTTCTAAATTTTGCAAAAGAAGATATGTATATATGTTATACCTCTATTAAATTTACTTTGGAGACTATAAAATATTTTCGTGGTACGGCGTTACAAAGTAAATACAGTCATTAATCTCCGCAGAGAAGTCATAAGTTGAGAGCAAGGGTTTATATGCACGAGCCGGTTGTAATTACTGATAATAGTGATAATAATAGGCACGCGAACCACACAAGGATCGTAAAAAAATATGCATTCGTGACACAGTGTGTATAAGTACGTTTACTGGACTATCGAGGATCGTTAAACCACAGTCCACACAAACATTCATTCATTCGGGTCAAACTATAATTCTCTTTAATTAACCACATGACAAATGTACTCCCGCATAATAAATTAAATTACGACAACACAAACGATAAAATTTCTCTGTTTATTTTGTTGTTAACGAACTCTCATTAAATTCAACATCTCAGCAGATGTTTCAATACCAAAAGTTAGCAATGATTGGAAAAGAAGGGGGAAAAAAAAAACCTTAAAGAACATCTATGAGCAATCATCGCGAATTCTCGAGCATGTTTAACCACAAAGTCGAGATTACAAAATGACGTGTAAACTATGGGACGCCCTTGACCGCCCTCTGGAAATACGGTAATCACTATAATTATGTATCGAGCCTTTATATTAATATCCCTTAGCTATGACTTTCTTCTTACCAAGTCATTCTCTTCTTACATTATGACATTATCATTTTATCAACATTAGCAAAAACAACGTCTCTTTACCCTTATCCAGTTATATCTGAAAATTGACATGTGTTGTATTTTCTATATTTATCGTACTCCAAAAAGTTATAGCACGACAAGAGTTTCTTATAAATTTAGACACTCGCATTTGTTAGTAACATAATTATTGATTATTAATCTTTGTATTTTTATTTTTCAACTTCTGTATCGTAAATTAAGATATTTTATAACTGCAAATTTTACGGTTGTATGGTATGGAAATTTCGTCTACTCAGCGTGAGTAACCGAGCGGATAAATGTTTTATGAGATTATTGATTCGATAAAAAAGATCCATTTGTTCAATCAAATAGACTTGCACGATTGGCAATCGAACAAATTGGATTTTCAGGAACGAATTGGCAGTGCGTAAAGTATAATCAAAGGCGGGTTGATTTTGACATTGGCCGATATAAATGCCGGGAGATGAACAATTAACGACGGGGTGGTTCTGATCCGCCCAGGACGACGTTACCCAAAGCTTCCTCCTGTCGATCTTTGACTACTGTCAAATATTAGTCACAGTATTGCCAGCAGTTTTCAATTATAAATCCCAAGCCGTTTGACACGACCAATCCATTTCACCCTTGTAACCTTGCATTTGAAAATTATGTTACACTTTATTTAAGAAAAATTAGTACCTCCAGATATTCCATATCAGAATTGGGCAGATGATTTTGTTGGGAAATCATTGGGGCCATGGTCATGACGTTCTGCGGATGCGCCGACTGTGGGTATTGATAAGCGCAATTCATCTTTCGACAATGTGGCACTATTCCTCAATATAATCCAATCTTATCCCCTTCACGTGACACAATAAATTTATTTTTCCTTCACAACGTTAGTCGCACAACGATCACAACATTTTGTCAAGTCGTTTCAATTCACTGGGCTCATGAATTCTCAGTTACCCGACGTTGAAAATCTTCGACAAAAAATATCGGGAACAATTAAAATGATGTTCTCGTCGACGGGCAACAATTATAACTGAGCTTTTTCGTTCATCCGCAGCATCGCTTGGTGGAGGCGGATCTCTCATTTTGCGTTCGTGTGTGTACGTGGGTACGTGCCTGAGAAGGGCAGGAAAAAGATCCCAAGGAAGGTGAAGGATACACATACCAACGTGCGAGAAGAAGAAAAAACGAAGGCAATCCTGTGGCGTGCATGTAAATATATTAACAGGCGTACGTGTGTGGCCACTCACACAGACCCCAACGCGTCTTATCTAGATGAAACGTTCGTAAGAATACAACATACAATCGTGTACGTTCGTTTGACTGTAGTGAAATAGCTACAATTTTTACTACAAGTGCAAACTAAAACTATTGGAGATTGAAAATCGAACGAATTGCATTTATTTTAGGCAAAATCTTTTCACAGATCAGAAGAAATATTGTCTTCGATCGGCGAGTTGCAAAGGTATGCGTGTGATGTATGCGATTGTGTAAATATTTTACATTTGTGTGATGACATTATAAGTATGTTAGTATCAGAAAAGCAGTTGGTGGGGTCCGCAGACCGCCCTCTCGTACCCCGTTTATGCAATCCTGGCCTAATCCTCGTCGTAACCCTAACCACCCTCTCTCCCCTTTGTCCTCCCCCTCCACGACGAATCCTGCGGTTTCGACCAATTAAAACTAACGGCGATCACGTGGGGGGCTCTTCACAGGATGCATCGCAGAGTTCTCTGTACCTTGTTTGTTCTTTTCTGCTTAGGAACACCTCGAGCCAACATTGCATACGCATACATTTTTGCGCGATCATTGAAAAATACGCGTATTTAATATTCACAACAATAATCAACAAAGTTTTTAACTTTGCACGTACTCGCGAACGCATATAATTAATTTTTTGGCTTTCAATTAATGGGAGGTAAAAGATGAAAATTGCAATTTTCAGTGTACCGTTTTATAATGACTTTATACTCTGATAAAGACTTAGTTGCGGATAACGATAAGTGTTTCACTTTAATTGCTCTTAATAACACTTTTCAGGAATCATTATGCCGCAAAAAAAAATGTATCACTAGAATAACGATTAAAATAAATTATAGTGTGCAAACGGGAGAACACGGATTCGGCGCTCCTACGCGAGATTGTTATGCATGCTAATGCGACATTTGCAAGGATGACGGAAAAAATAAGACACAACTTTCTAGTTAGAGATTGGATCGCGTTGGTACTTCAATAAATTACGAGATCGCCTTTAAACGGCATTAGATAAGCCGTTAAATGGAAACCGCGTGACATTTTGCACGCCAATGAGGTTTCAGGTTGAGGATATTAAATCCACGAGAGGCCATTATTTCCAATAACCGTCGATGCCACGAAATGCGCGTTAATTAAATACAATTATTAGACGTTCGGTAGAAAAATTTAAATAACACATTATATTCACTTATTGCCAACATTTTTGGCGCGTCCTTCTGCACGAACGCTCTAACGGATCAAACATGCTACATTTAAAACGGCATTTATCGTGTTCAACAGCGTATAATCTGTGCACCATAAAACAGTCTCTTGCTTTACTATCAGATGGATATGCTCAGTGTGACGAGTTTTACACTTGTATAACAATATAAAGTGTATAAGTGTAACGTGTACTTTGCTCGTCAAACCGCAACAAAATGATTTTAATTAATGTTCCTCTGGGCACATTAAATTAAGCGGTTATTTAGTTACACACGAGCACGTTCGAATTTTTTTCTTAAACAAAAACGTTTTGCAAATATATATTTTTTTTGGCCATAAAAAAATATCGTCGATTCCAAATTTTTTTTCTTTCTTTTTGCTGCTTTTCCCTTTCCGCGATGTATCAGAATTAAAATGTTCGTACTTGAGCTATTTTCCCTTTTCTTATTATTGAAATGAATTAGATCCTCGCGGAAGATAAATAAAGCGATGAAAATTATATTTATGCCTCGTGAAGAATTTATTAGGAAAGATGCCAGTCCACTGAGATTAAAATAGTATCAAATAATGGAATCAGCAAACATTATGGGCATCCTGCTTTGAAGATCTTTGTCTATTGCAATGCAAGCGATGAATGAATGGAGCGTTGTATGGATACTAGTGAAGTAATGAGGAGGATTGGGTGAACGGGTGATCGACGATGAATGGAATCGTATTTCGCTAACGAAACGTAATGTTCTTCGCAAGTAGGAAATTCGATACAGTGGGAACTGTGTGATCTCCATTCAGTTCTTCGTTCATTCATCAAAATATTGACGATAAAGGATCCAAAGGATTATTCCATGATCTCGATGTGGGTGCCTCGGAAACAAGAGCGCCTACTTCTTCCCGACAAAAACTTTCGGCACAAATCAAACGTTCATTCTTTTTGCAACGTTCACTTTTTTGCAATAACATTAAGAATCGATTATTTTTCAATTGTTCCATGCTCCTTTTCGTTATTCGAAAGAAGAAGGGAAAATAAAACATATAAAGGATTCTAAGCTTGATATTAAACTTGTAAAGATTAATATAATTCATAAGAATGTAAAGAAATGAAGTCAAGGAATTGAGAAACGAGGAATTAATATCTCGAGGAATTATATAGTTTACGATGATATTGATGTAAAATAAATGATGAAATCCTGGTGAAACTGAGTTTTCTGCATGGTACTGATTAATTATAGCGGCCTAATAATAACGAGAGAGGAGTAAACGAGGATTCTCGTTTGGAGAGCGATGTAATCAGTGATCCACCTCTTTTGCAAAAGAGATGAATATCTACATCCGGTCAGATGGCGCTTAACAGCTTTTCCAAAAAGTCCAGAAAGGGCCCCGGCAAAGCGTCACATTATGAGGCAGGATTAATGAGGGCCCGTGTGCATATCGCAAGATTGGCGATGAAAAATCGAAACGACCGTAAACCCGTGGATGTGAAACTGCCAGGAGAAGGCAAGAAGGTGGACGGCTGAACGTACGAAAGAACAGACGAATGACCGTTTCTTTTAAGCGTCGACGGACGCGCTCTGTTATTATAACTTTAGAGCGATAGGGGAAGACAAGGATGGAATATTTGTTGCAATAAAAATAGGAAAGAGGAGCCAGATACACACGCACACTTACATCTAAATATGTACAACTACATAGTTATACCTATATATATATATTTTCTTTTTCTTTCTAAATTTGCACATATATATGTATGGAGTTGAATTGCTGTGGTGAATTACGGCTAGGAGAAAGAAAGAATAATGACCTGCTCTGTAAACGGGGCTGCAATTAAAACTTTGAAGTTCCCGAAGAAAAGTGCTTCGACGTGTTTTAGCTAATCGACTCCACGAGTTGAAGTTAGTTGTAAATTAGCTGCGCTTTTGTGCCTTAACGTCAGAGGTGTTGAAGAATTGCAGTTTTTAGCGGCCAATACGTAAAAGTTATTCAGGAATTATGAAAAATATCTTGTGAATTAATAACCCAAAGGGGGGGTTTTGTTGTGTTTGGCTCAGTGTCTTCGTGCGTGATAATCCTTTTGAAAATTAACGTTGAAATATACGAGGTTTGTTTTTTAAAAGAGGAATGAAATATTGGTTGAACGATACAGTTATTGCCCACTTTAGGGCAGTAATTGTCCAGTTTTTGTAAAGCGTATTTTAAGAATATTCGTAAATAAGTAAAAAATTAGAGGACGTAAATAACGTTTGGACAGGTTCGTGAAGAGCGGTGCATGAAATTTCAGTTTTTCGGGGGCTTTTAAATTACTGATCATTTAATGTAATAAAAAGGAATGACACTTTTTATGGAAGACAATTGTTATTAAGATGTGGTTACAAAATTTTCATGACTGTAATCATTTGCAAAGTGCATTTACAATGAATAAATATTTTATATACTTTGATTTTTATTCGTTCTATAAATTATTAAGTATAGAACGTTATCGCCAGTGTAATACGAAAATACGACAAAAGCACTCGTTTCTATATTCCACTTGATATGCTTGATTGAACATCAAACATATCCCATGAAAAAAAACCTATAAAAGCGGAGAACTTATTCACCCTCGTTTAAGGAAGTCATTCTTTCCAACAGCGACAAAGTGAAACATTTCTCTCTTGTTCTGATTTCCATAAAATGTTTGAATTGCTACTAACATTTCACAATGAATGTATTTACAAGAAATTACAATTACAATTTTTTTGCTAAACTTTAAACATCGTTACCGCAAAAAGTATTATTATAATCAGTTTATATCTTGATAAAAATTTTATTTCAAATATACTTTTTAAAGACACGATACGTCGAGGTCGATCAGCAGTTGTTCATGTTCTCATTTGAAAAATTCAGACACTTGAAAAATTCCCTGGTAAAAACGAGCAATTCGCAACATGCCTAAAGGATCGGGATTTGCGCTCTCGAAATATTTAAAAGGAAAAAGGCCGCCAGAAAAAAGAAATTGCAATTGGGCAGGTTAGTTGAAGGAAGCGTGCGTGTGTCATAGGGATATGAATCGGTGGAATTGGCGGAGGTGAAGCGTTGTCCAAAGGCAAAGTGTTTGTGACGAGCAGACGGTGGCAATAGCTTTGGGTCGCATTACAGGTTACCCTGGCAGGGTAATCATGATGATTCCCAAGTTCGGGTGGATCATCATCTTGTCACGAAGTCACCCGGGGCCAAAAGCGGAGCGCGCGCGTGCACGCAGCATCATGACCTCCGAAATCGAAAAAGGGGAAGAGTACGGTTTATGGACTTATCAATCATTTGGTAGCTCCCCGGCCGCGGGACCACGTTGCTTTCTTGCGCGTACAGTCTGTTATTAACGACGATTAAAAGATTCCACTGGTAGGCGTGCAATGTGCGCGCATCGTGTTTCCACGATTCGTTTTATTGACAAGATTTATGATCGTGGAATGCACCATGCCTCCTGGACTCAAATCCACGCCACGGGATCCATCTTTGTTTTCCCAAAGAAGAAATGGTCATTCATTGAATTAAAAAATGCCAATTCCCTCTGAAATCATAAATCAATCATTGAGAAACCCGTAAATGATTTTTCATTCGCAATTTGAGGGACAATAAATCCACAGTGATTACTCATGGCGGTGTATTAAAATTGACGGGAAAATTAAGTATTATCATTTATAGGCTCCATGTGCGAATTATTATCACCGATAAATTACAAGCTGGCATTATAAAAGTTAAAAAAGGTTCCTGTTAAATGACGAATCGGTCGTGGCGCCGATACTAATATGGCGACTGCAGCTAACGCATAACCGGTAAGATACTCGAGAAGGTGGGCTTCGCCGTGAGTTGAAGGTGATATATGCCTCGTTCGTGCAACGTGGTAGGAGAGTTCCCTGCGTTTTCTAATGTAGTGGGGAACGGTGAAATATCGCGTGGGTGCGAAATAAAATGGTGGCTTCGTAACAGCCGCGAAGTGCCGTTTAATAAAAAGTTAATGCGTGCCGGGGAAAACGAGCTGCGCCAATAATAACCAAAAACAACGTCAACGCAACAAAACTCTTTACACTTTACAATTAAAACATTTATTTGGAACTCCAAACACCAGGAATTCTATATCATTTTACAATTTAACGATCCTTTCTTTCCTTACATTTGCAACAACGATTAAAGCGTCAGGTGAAATTTGTTCTGAATTGAAGATGAGTGTATTTAATAATGTCCCTTCTATGCGAATCGTATGAGTGTACTGCGTATTTGTACGGAACGTATATATATAGGCTCTAGCGCTGAGGACGGCGGTCCTCGAACCCGGTAATTAAATAGCTGAACCCTGCAATTAGGGCCACTAAATCGTGGCAGACTCTGGACCCAACGAACCGACGAACCAACTCAGAGCCCGCCAGACACAAAAAACAACGTCGAAACGTTGTTTAGCTGCTTCTCTCTCGTATTCGCACCGTATCTTTCCGTTTCTTTCTTATGCGCCAAAGCTCACGTACACCTAAAGCCTTAGGTACAGACATACTGCGGGGGTGTCTTTATGAAATGTGGGAACGCGATCAAAAGATACATCAAAGAATACCCGAAGCGATAAATAGATAGATGAATGCAACACAACTATTACATCCTTTTTTTTTACGATACTCGAAACGTTAGACTTGTTTATAACATTATTAGAATATATTTTTGTTTTACATTTCTCACCCCTCAGAAAGTGGTTTCTATTTAGTTTGGCCGAATGCTAGAAAATGCTCTTAATTTAAAATTCCTCGAACGTTTTGATAAGGTCTTAGGCTTCGTTTTCTTTAACACGAGTTAAAACAGAAGGTTCTTGTTGGTTGTTTTTGGCTGTCTGAGCTAAGTAAAAAGTGGAAAATCTGACCGATGGTGAATTCAAGTGGTGTGGTGTGTGAAGAGGCCTTATCCGAGGGTGGGAAACATATGTAGGAGAACGATTGGAGATAATGGTAACAAACAGTCTTCCTTCCTGTACAGAACGACGACGGCCCCTTCCTCCTTGGTATCAGAGCCCGATGCACCATCATTTCCGTATGCAAAATTGAACGTGTGCACGCACAAGGGGCTCGCGAGATGGATGGCCAAGCATCACGCTCCAAGCTGTATTAAAATATCAGATCCTCCCCGCGCCACCACCCTTTCTCGCAAACTCGCATTAAATCATCCACCCATCAGCCTCGTGGCTATCTTTGGGACTTATCGGTGGACCTAAACTGCTTTTTCTGCAGCTATACGCCAACCTTTAACGTACACTCTAAACGTTTTACAAATTTCAGGCCTCTTCCACGAAATTGCAAGACAATTTGCAGAAAACAATGTAAACTTCTAAAGACGTTTCTCTCGGCGATGCGAACTTCGACATTCCCATAGATGGAATGAGCCTAAATTAATTTACATCGTATTTTTTTATGAATTAACAATTACAAATTTTACATCAATCAATATGCAAATTGTATTGTTATTCACTTGAAGCAATTTGTGGCGAATTAAAATTCCGCTAAAACGATTTCAGCGCACTTTGTCAACGTTATGAAATTGCCAACTAAATCAATTATCTGTAAAAGGTAATGAGCTAAAGATTAATATACCTCGATTCCGGGATAAAAAAAATGGTTACTTTTTTAATTAACTTAATACCGAAAAGAAAAATTTAATGCATACCACGAACGGTGGGATTTTGTAGTTAAATTTCGAAGTTAACATGCAAGCATGAAGGACGCGTTCATCTTGGCGAGGAGATCTTTTCCCAGCCGGCGTTATACGTGATCCTTCGGTGTATTGCAGACTCGGGGTGTATATTGGACCGCGCAGACGATTTAATTTTCTAATTATCGTAACGCTGCTTGATCGGCGCACCAGCTATCTTATGGTGGCATCTCCGAAGAAGAGAAGGCCCCTCCCCACGTATATAAAAGCTAATGAATCCCCGAGAACCCAAGCTCAACTCAATCTCAACTAATATCCGATGTTTTATAGTAGACATACATATACCATCCAAAGAACGATAGCACGGATACGCGAGACGCGAATTTGCGATACGTGAAACCAAATTAATTGTCAGCGTTTTAGTTATTTACAATCATGATGTATTCCATATTGGTGTTCTTCACTTAAAAAAGAAGAAAAAAAAAAAAAATTTATACACTTTGTAAAATAGTGCTACAAAAAGTCTTAATTCAAGACTTTTTTTTCTGACAATTTTTTTTTTACAGTACACTCTCTCATAAAGTACAAAACAAAACTGTAATCTCTGAATCTGATTCAATACCAAACTATTAATGAAAAATCAATGATGTGAAAAAAAGTCAGATTTCAAAGACCGACGAGTCATCGTGCTCAGCAGTGCAAATCCGTGAATGACAAGAAAGAACTTTTTTTTCCCGAAGGAGAGAGTGGCTGTTCTCGCTGGGACTGCACGCTGTGACGGAACACCTCCGTATCATTGTTGACCCGCGGGTGGCACTGTCTTTACAAATAAGCTGCTCTTATAACAACTCGAATAGGTGCTAAATGGGCGTTTATCGTGCCTTTACACCCGGTGATACACGATTACCTCACACCATCAACAACTTAAAGACATTCTAATGGATCATTTCGATGCTCACCAAAATCATTTTATACTATTCATCGTTTATATTGAATTATTAATGATATTGGATTGTTTATAGACATAATGGTGTGAAAGAGAATGATGACAAATAGAAAGGGGAGATAAGGAATTGAACTTTCTCCATTTTCAAAAGATGTAGAAACTACGTGAGAATAATACGGTGACTTTAATGAGCTTAAAATATTCAGTTATTCCAAATGGTTATATATTTCATCGTAGACAACAATTTTGTCGAATTTCTTTATTATTTTCGTTCGTTTGAATTTTTAAGACAGAAACTCAAATTAATAGATCTAAAAAACATTTTTGAAAATAAAATGTCAGAAGTTTATTTGCTCCGGCAATTTTGTTCTTAAACTCGTAATTTGTCTCTCGCAAAAACGTTTTTCACGTTGATTTTCAAAATATGATATCATAAGATCGGCAATTACGCTCGACAGTCGATATAAAGTGTAATATCGGCACAATCATATCATCTTTTAGAAGTGAAATTGTCGGTGCCAGCGTTCCACGGTAGTGGTGCTACGTGTACGTGTAAAACATTGTTGCGCGTGTGTTTGTATTACGTGTACTTTACGTAGGTACATCACTTGGACCTTTCTCTGTCGACGGTTGAACCGCAGTTGCCGCATGGTTATCACGTTAACCTTTTGCCTCGATCCACGAAGCAAGGTAGGTTGCGGCAAGGAGTACCTACTCGCGGACCAAGGTGTGAAACCACTCGAGAGCAAAGAGCTCAGAAATTGCGTACCATTATCCGGTAATACCCTCGTGCAATCGTTACTCCGAGACGCTTCGATAACGATTCAAAGAATCTTACCTTATTTTTTATACCCTTTTTCTTCTTCGTCTTCGTATTTTTTTTTCTTTTCTTTTCTTTTTATATTCTTTCTCAATCGGTCATTATTTTTTTATTTTATTATATTCATTTTAAGCCTTGTAAAGTCGATTCTTGGTACCAATGATGTTCAAAATGTTAACATCATCTTTACACTTGTAATCCTATCAATACTAACTTTGATTTCCATTCTTTTTTATTTTCACAAATAATATTGTGTAGAATTGAAATATATTTCTGAAAAAAAAAAGATTATTTATATTTTAGAAAAAGGATGTTTTTGAAATTTCAGGTTCACAGTTAGGAAATTATTTGATTTATAGTTTAACTTTTCGTCTTGGTGTAAAGTGATTCGATTTGTGTAGCACGTTTCTAAGTTTGTTAGATAATAAATTACGAAGGGGTTATAGACGAATAGATAGTCAGCTAATAAATTAGTACGAGCAAGGAAATAAGTGAAACAGTTTGAGACTTTTATAACCGACCATTAAATTCACTTTTCTCTTGTTACAACAGTTAAAGTATAACGGAAAAAAAAGACGAGCGTAATGCGGTGATCAATAAATTGAGATTATTGCATTTTAATTACACATGAATTATAAATTAATAGGAGAAGTTTGATATTGTCATAACAAAGCCATATCAAACTCAACACACTTTTAACTTTTTTTTTTTTTTTTTCTTCAGTTCTTTCATACTTAATGCCCTTGTTTAATAATTGTCTTTTTATGAAGTGAAAGAAACAACTTTAGACCCAACAATTTTGCGTAAAGCATATACTTATATCGTTATTTTATCATTTTTAGAGGAATACAGGTTTCCAATAAACTTTTTTCTTTTTATCATTTCATATTATTTTTACAAAGTTGACAATCACTTCATTTTAGACATTGAAGTGAAATCATTGTCAAAATATAGAGTCAGTGACTATTCAATTGGTAATTTAAGTATGAATTTCCGCGGCCGACAATTCGTCATTTTCATCATGCAAATTCGATGAATATGTCATGCACGTTTCATATATACATTGCACCGAAAGTTAGGAATCGCGTGAATATTCTATATTGCACATAACGCAGTATCAGTGTGTATAGACGATAATGATATCGGTACCAATGTATCGTGGGAAAATGTTTGCACGAGTCACAAATACAACTATGAGCGTTAGGATCTCATAAAGTTAAAATTTATGCTCGAAGACTGCTATAAAAAAGATTTATTTATAGCAACTTCTTTCAACGTTTATCAAGAAGCGTAATTTACGTATTTATTACGTGCAGTATTTTAAATAATAAGAAACGCTGACACACCGAACGTGGATGTGTTAATTTGTGACTTTTTATTTATGTCGTTATGAAACGTAATGTCGACATAAATGACATAATGTACAAATATGCGAATGAGAAAATAATTTATTTATAAATTTGTTACAATAATTTCAGCAAAAAGAATTTTCAACATTTTCCACATTTAAAAAAAATTCTTGCAATCCTGTAAGTTTGTTCTGACGGTACATTTTTTTTTTTTTGCAATATCTTCAGCTTAATTGTAATTATTATGTACGAAAAGAATGATATTCAGATAATAAGAATAATAATAAGAATATGAAAATGATACGAGTAATCTAATATATGTATCAAATGTTTTTCAATTAAAATGGCATAAGGTACAAATACAGAAACGGCAATTAGCAGTTATCATAAAGTGGAACTCGTTATATTTGAAGTTGCAGTAATGGTTCGTGAGTACCTTACACGTATTACGGCACATTCCATAAAAATTATTGCGGATGCGTCAATTATGCTGTTCGACTGCATTTCAAGAAATGATTATAGGAACTTTGCACGTTGAACTTGCAATTTGTGTTCAATCTTTAGAACCAACAATTAACAATAAACATTAATTGTCACTTTCTTGCATATGTTATTATTACCACTAACGGAAGATGATAATCAAATTACCTTCGGAACAAATACCTAAAATTGTTATAATTAATTCGAATGTAGAAGCCGACTATTAAAGGCCTAAGTAAACATGCAATTTTAAACTCTGTCTCGTGTCTTTTGCATTACGAATAATTAAACTTACGTAAATTTCTAAGATGACGAGCGAGAAGTCATTTTTTCTTTTTTTTTTTTTTTTTTTTTTTTTTTTTTTGT
>JABFQA010001206.1:0-14627 GCA_022817065.1 Probaryconus sp. ZL-2020 | reverse complement strand
TTATTATTATTAAATTACCGTTCATTTTGTGCAGGTTTCCTTGTTTTAATTGAAGTTAAAAAAACATTTTGATACCAGTCGCGAAAGTGGCTTCGGTCCATCCAGGCTTTTTTTTGAGACCTATATTGCACAGGCAAATTATTTATTTGTACATGCAACAACGAGGTTTTTTAGATTTACCAATCAGAAAGAGAGGCATTTTATGTGTGCCAATTGAACTGGCACATACTAAAACTGTTACTCGTTGTTTCCTTGGTTTTCTACCAAAAACTTCAGTTTCTTCAACTGACGCTAATGTCTTCTGTGGAAGAGACTGATATTCTAATGCTGTTTCGTCCGCATTATAAATATTATCTGGATCATATCCTTCATCTTGGATTAATTTATTTAAACTTTCTTTAAATAAAATGCTCCCTTCTACATCTGCAGAAAGTTTTTGACCTTTAATGTCCATGCACCTAATTCCGTAACGTTTTTTAAATTTCTGTAGCCAACCATTACTGGCTTTAAAATTAACAATTTCATTACAATCGTTTATTTTTTTATATAACTGAATGGCTTTTTCTTTCAGTAGTGGGCCGCTTACTGGTTCCCCTAGACTCCTTTTCTGTTTAAACCACTCGTACAAACACTTGTCAAACACTGAATTGTTAAATTTTGAAAATGTTTGATCGCGTTTACGTTTTTTATTAAAAATACTAGAATTTGCTAAAATTTTATCCTTATTTTTTATGATCCTTGATATGGTGCTGTGGTGAACATTATACATCTCTGTTATTTTTGTGGTATTACTTCCTTTTTCAAAATCATTAATAATATTGATTTTTATATCAAAATTTATTCCAGGATTTTTCCTTTTATTCTGAAAATATTTTAGTGTATTTTATTATATATTTTAAAAGTTTAAAACTTACTATTATATTCGAATAATAATTAATAAATAAAATTTATTGAATTCTATTTTTCATTACAAATAATGAAATATTAATGAATATTTTTACTTACGTTAATGCTATCCATTTTGAGTGTAAATTTAGACAGTAAATTAGACTATAAATTTTCTATATGAATGCCTAGCGCACTTCAATGAATCTAAAAGTTTTTATCATAATACACGTTATCTATATTAGCATATACATAATAACTAGTAATCAATTTGTAGGTGAAATAAAATGATGAATTTAATAATAAATACTTACTATATACATATACATACTTTAACACATAACACATATTTTAAACATATGGCTGAAAAACAGCTCGAGCTGGCACGAATTTTTTTTTTTTTCCAGTGTAGAATGGGTCACCCCGGACACCCTGAAAGTACTCCGGCCATTGTTTAAACAATTATAAACAATTGCGCCCTAGAAAACTATCGGTAGCGTAAGAAAAAAATTTATATCTCTGTCTATAACAATTGTTAAGGGCTGTAAATTATTTCCAGTGTAGAATGGGTCACCCCGAACACCCTGAAAAAATTCCGGCCATTGTTTAAACAATTGTAAACAATTGCGCCCTAGAAAACTATCGGTGGCGTAAGAAAAAAATGTATAACTTTTTCTGTAACAATTGTTAAGGGCTGTAAATCATTTGTTTTGGCTAAAAACGTCGAAAATCGTCAAAGATACCGAAAAAAACGTGAAAAATCACGATTTTTTCTTGAAAATAGTGATTCTTGGCGCAAAAAAATTTTCTTTCGCTAACAAATTTTTTTGGCTGAGAACGTCGAAAATCGTCAAAAACCCCTAAAAACATGAAAAATAACGATTGTTGGTAGAAAAAGTGATTTTTGGCGAAAAAAAATTTTTTTCGCCAAATAATTTTTTTTTGCTAAAAACGTCGAAAATCGTCAAAAAGACTGAAGAAACGTGAGCAATGACGATTTTTGGTGAAAAGTGATTTTGTGCGGGAAAAAATTTTGTAAGATGGGTCACCCCGAACATCCTGAAAAAACTCTATTAAATATTGATTTTATCGTACAATATTTCATTTAATGAAATTATATTTGTTTTGAAATAAAATTTAAAAATATTATTAAATTCTTTAAAATCATAAAATCAATTATTTTACAATTATTCTAAATAAATACTACATTTATTTAAAGAAATTTTTTTATTACATAAATGTTATCACAATTTTATATTTATATAAAAAATGTGTTCTTCGTATAGGACTCCATATTGCTTTTGAATTCACTGTAATTTCGTTGACTCGACGATCATTTTTCTGTGCGTGTACTTTTTCTTCGCTGGCTGTATTTACCGCTTTTCAGCTGGCTATATTTACCGCTTTTCAGCTGGCTTCATCTACCGCTTTTCAGCTGGCTTCATCTACCGCTTTTCAGCTGGCTTAATCTACCGCTTTCCACCTGGCCCTATCTACCGCTTTTCATCTTGCTTTAGATAATGATGCTTATTTGTTTATCATCCAATCTCTCGTCTTTACACTACAATAATCACAGACGTATTGAACCTCCTCTTTCTTCCAGTCTTCCGTTGTTTGTGTTTTTCCTGCCCTCTTTAAGCATTTCGAATGACTACCCCTTCTGCAGTATTTGCAGTATACCATAATGTCAGATTTTTCCACAAAGCACAGGAGACACGTGTCTTTCATGTTCTGGGATGTCAATAACAATTGTCTTGCTAATTCTTGGCGTTTCACATTAGGATTAAAGTTAACATCTGGCATTATATTTCTTGCTATGCATTCCATGAAGTAAATCAGATATATACCACAGTTATAACTATCTAATTGATATGGTCGGTTTTCATCAAATGTCTTATCTAGCCAATTCTTATTTTTTAAATGTCCGAATAATGACTCTTCCTTACTGTCTCTTATAAGTTGTTGTAAATGTGTTATACTTCTTTTTTTGTCAGTAGCACACTTCATACTATCAACATGCATTATTGTTTCATTACTCACATCAAGAACTATTAATCTGAAATGCTTGTTGTACAAATATGGCATCAATATTATATTTTCCTCCCTTTTTTTGAAATCAACTGCTGCTATTGTTTTTAAGGACATACGTGGGTTATATCTAGCTCCAAATAAACCTTCCGTCCACAAACTGGGTATGTAAATTATCCGATTCCTGCATTCCTCCACAACTGGAAGGAAAGAGCAATCAATTGTAGCAGTTTTAAGCCATTGCTTCTCTTTTAATGTTTGATATTGTTCAACGTTCAGTACAAATAGTAAATCTCCGACGACTGGTATTGTTGAGTCTTCAGTGGAATACATTCCCAGTGTCATATTTTCATTCAGCGTATCAAAATAATAATCCACGTCGTTAAATAATGCATTAGACATCCAACATGTATGCTCCGAACTTGAACTTTGAGGAATCGATGATGTGGACGCACTTGGAAAATTGTTTAGACACTGATAATTGGATTCCTTATTATTGGAAATTGGTGATTCTTGTGTAAACAATTTGTTAGTTGACTGCGTTGACACTCCATGGTTAATATTTTCCTCATCGTCATCACTTATTTCCTCCATCAGCACTGCTCTTTTCTTCCGCGGAATGAAGTTATCTGACATGGGGATATCACTTTCCATAACGTAAGGTGATATTCTTTTTGTTATTTTGCTGGATTGTTTCTTTACTCTGCTGTTGAATGCAATTTTCCTCAAGGAATAACCGGTATACTTCCGTTTCTTTTGACCTCTTCTTGTCCATTGCTCTTGTGCATTCGAACGGTACGGTTCATCATAATCGTCAGTGTCATTAGTTTTTCTACGTTTCCTCGCTTTCAATACCCGATTCTGTCTGTTTGCTTTTCTTTGTTCATTAGAGTTTATGTTGGCATTTAGGTTTATAGCTTTGAGGGATCGCTGTACATTGATCCTCGTACGATTAATAAAACGATTTATTGGCAATTTTTTATCACCTTTCATTATGAATTCTTTAACATTTTTAAAGTAACATTCTACGTAATTATTGCTTTCTCTTTGAAATTCAGGCAGTATCCTACAGACTGCAATTCCTGAAAACATTGATAGATAGGGGAAGTATCTTTTTAAAAGAATTTCAGCTATTACAGGGGAATATAACTTATTTTTTTCTTTAGTTTTTTCAGCACAAGTTGGCAATGATGCTTTAATTCTTGACAGTTTCATATCGTAGCGTTGATAAAATGGAGATTCCGTATATTTTGCATCGCTTTTTCTCTTTTCGTGTTTACTGTCAAATTCTTGCAACTCATTAATCTCTGCTTCTGGAAAATTTATTTGCTGTCCACTGGCTCTTATATTAATGCATTCTTCGGAAACTTTTCCCAAATCATTATCAACGGTTAATAAACCCGTCATTAAATTATCAAAAATTTCATCAATTACTATGAGATCTTTCTGGACCATTATTAATTTCATACTTTGCATTACAAATGAAATTAAATTCTCGTCAGCAGTTTCATTATCGACAGCTTTTTCTATCCGCCTTATGAAATGTGCACAACAAGTATATATTAACGGAAATTTTATTTTCTTCTTCCATTTTCCTGTTGCTATTTCAAATGTTACATTTAGATACTCTGATAATTTCATGTCCACAAATTCTCGTAAAAGAGCGTTTATCGATGCCCAGCTCCAATCGACTATTATTACTTTACAAATAGGCCATTTACCTTGATGACTTTCGTAATAATCCCGGTAATGTTGTAAGAAGTTTGATATACTTGTAGTTGTGTGATCGGATGTCACCATTTCTGCAACTGGTATTATTTCGCCATGCTTTGATATAACCATGGCATAATACAATATTTTATTCCACATAACGTCTGTTGGATGACGCACAACACTACCCGTTGCATCAAAATACATGAACGTCTGATCTGTATCAATACATTTAACTTGTCCTTCTGAATACATGTATACTTTTAATGGTTCTACTTGTAATTGTTGTAAGTAAGGAGTAGTTAGATTTCTTTTCAATTTCTTCTCCTCCAACGCAGCCGCCACTAAAGCAGATAATTCCCTACTTTTTAATACACAATCTTCTTTAGAATTATATTCCGATCTAGCTTTTTGATATGTATTCAGGCGATGAAGATTTTGCATGTTTCCTTCATTAGCTAACTCTTCATCAATACCATCAATAATCTCCATTTGATATTGCTTTGGAGGAACATGCTTCATTTCTGCCATTGCTTTTTCGCGAGCTTTTCCTCTTAGTTGACGGTATGCTTTCTTTTCTCCATGATTTGGTTCTCTGAATTTTGTGCTATCTATTATTAATGTTCCTTCCAAATCTCTATCTGTGTAATTATATATTGTATATCTCCAAGACATTTTGTGCTTTGAAATCATGCAATAAGAATAAGATACAATATTTTGGAACTGTGGATTGAATCGAGGTACTTTCATCCTTAATGGACAAGTTATTCCACTTGCAAGAGATGTCCTTTCCATAAAGTCCCACAGTTTCTGAGTAATAACTTCTCCATTGTCATTTTGAATTTCAGATGGATTGAATGTCATTTCCACAACATTTTCCACATATTTCCGTGGTATCCTCTTTTTAGCACATTTTTTACATTTAAATTTATCAACGATATCGTTCTTATCTTTACTGCTTTCGTCCAAGACATTATGCCGAACATCATCGTCATCGTCATCATAATCATCATCATCATCATCATCATCATCATCATCATAATCATCATCATCGTCGTCATCATAATTTTCATTTACATTTTCATCATCATCAACATCATCATTATCTTCATCATCTTCATCATCACTTCTTTCATTGCTACCATTGACATCGTCTAAATGAGAGGTGGGCACGCATGGACGAGTGTATACGAGTTCACGTGAAGCTCGCGCAATATCGCCGTCGTTCCGCTGCATGCCATCATCGTCTTCAAATTCGTATATGTCAAGTTTTGACATATTTTCTTGGGATTTGGCGGATAATATATCATCACATATTTCAGTGCTCGCTAAGCTATCGCTATCGACTTTACTCTTTTTGGTTGACGCACTTGGAGATTTCAATAACTTCAAAGAATTTGTTAATGATTCAATATCTGTTTCATATTCATCATGAGATTCTGGTAGGCGTTCATTCGAAATTATAATCGATTCATTATAACTGCAACTTGCCAATTTCGAATCAGCATCTGTAATGTAACCGCTATTTTTCGTATCATCTACCCCGATCTTCTCTGCTTCCTTTATTGATAAATTGCATTCAACGATTGTCGGATTTGAATTAATTGCAGATCTTTCTTCATTTAAGGCGTCCAAAAGCGAATCTACATTTGCTTTTACTTTTTTTTTAATATCGGAGGTGTCTGACTTCCAGAACTCGCGAATAAGTTTCCTATTGGCTGGTGTTTTTCCTTGTTTCATTTTTGTTAAAACCTAAAAGTGTGATTATGATTGAAAACTACATGAATGAAGATGGTCACAAAGGGGTTGCGCAGTCATGAAATATTCTGACCACCCCGGACTGCAATGTTGAAATGACATGGAAATATATGAATTGGTTGATATGCAGTTGCGGAGAAATTAGTTCAATTGCGGAGTAATAATTTCAACATATTTTTTAAATGAAAGTATGGTATGCAGTTGCAGAGTAACAATGTCAACATATTTTTAAATGAAAATATCATATGCAGTTGCAGGGTAACTTGTATTTCTAGAAATTATCAGTTCAAATAAAATATAAATATTATAAACATAAATTATATTTATATGCCACACAATTAACATAATTTAATTGTGTTATTTCTTTTCTCAGATATTGTTGTATTTTTGTGTTTATGAAATTATGATACGATAGTTCTTAATTATAACTTATAACACTTTTTTCTATAGACGTTGTATATAGATATAAACATTGTATTGGTATAAATATTATATAAATATTATATAAAAAAATGATTAAGATATTACAATCATTTTCATGAATACGTCTATGAATATATTTTGTATACAAAAAAAAAGTATAACTTAATATTAAGATACTACTATTAAGAAAGATAATTTTCTTTTACAGCTTTACGTCAGAAGTTATTAAAGCTTACAATTTAAAATTTGTGCTAAAAGTTTTAATATTTCTAAATGTTTCAAGTATATTGAAGACCAAAAATTTACCACATTGAGTAGGTCGATGTCCAACGTTTTTAGTGTAGCGGGGTCCAATCCTTTTACAAAAATTTCTTCCGCCAAAAATATTATAAGATTTTCTTGTAATTTATCCTTTATTTTCATCCTAAACAAATAATTATCAGACAAATGAAATCAAAAGAAATTCAACCCGGCAGGTTTTCACACGTCAAAAAAAAATGTTTAAGACTCTGCAAATGACAATTTATGCCATACGCAGTAAATTTATAAAAAATAGAAAAAATTATTAATAATACAAAAAACAATAGAAAAAAATAGAAAGAATAGAAAAAACAGAAATAGAAACAATAGAGAAACAAAATTTGAACTTATATTTTGATAGTGTTCCAAAACAGGAAAAAGGTATCAAATTCACTGAGGCTGAAACACAAACTGAATTCTAAATATTACTTATCTGTTGTATTTGTGAATACATAAATAGCAAAAACCATTTATTATCATAATTATATAATTATAAATTATTTTTTCTATTCCTAAAAAATGTTCTAAATAATTATATTTCTCGACTTATGAACTACACACCAGAATTGATTTCTTTTTAAAGAATTCTTTTAACCCTTCGTTGGTCGCATTATGGGCTGAGCGCTCAGTAGAAAGAGAAGATCGAGTGGGGAAATTGGTGCGCAACAGTGATACTAAAAAAGACGCGACCAACGATGGGTACTAACAAAACAACAAAAAGAAATGAAAACAATTAAAGGTACGTGAAATCTTTACTTATACAGACTATTGCATATGTGGTAGTATCATCTGACACCACTGATAACAGAAAATTTTAGTCTACAGAAAATTTTAAAATAGACAATGTCAACAAACATTGTAATATTTTAGATTTTAAATAAATTCAAATAAAAGAAAATGCAATAGAAAATAAAATATGTAAGACCTTTTATGAAATATTATTCAGTCGCCTGCAGTATTTTTCAGAGGCTACAGCGATTAAAAAATTATTAAAAAGTAAGTATTTTTAACTTCTTTATTCTATTCTAAAGAGTCATGATAGTGTCCAAGTAGAAATTTTGCTAGTAAATCTACAGTTTCAGTTAGTAACTCATTAGTTTTATGTACATTTTTATAGTATAGAAATTTTAACACTTACAAGTTTGTAGATAAATACTAGCGTCATTTTCTACCTGGGTTATCGTAGATGGTTTGTATTCTATTTTGTCGATAATTATTTGTTACCAATGACAAACGAGTCAGAATTGGTATATACAAATTCAATATTGTTTAAATTGTAATGTCTGTATAATTCATTGGAGATAACCAAAATTAGTGTAGTAGTTTGTAAATGTATTTAAATGTTGCACTGTTGATAATCATGAATTCATTTTTTTCGTTAAATATATTTTTAAACTGCCTTCATGGATTAATTTGTAACATAAAATTCAGTAAAGTAGTTTAATAAATTGTTTGTAATAAAGGAAAGGCATCTTCAACATTTTGAAGTTTTCTAACTTCTATTTTTCCTCAGAAAAATATACCATTAAATTTTACAATAAATAAGACAAACGAAACATGGGAGACGATTCAAGTACAAAAAGTACAATAATATTTAACAAAATTTACTATTAATGTACTTATTGTACTATAAATAGATGTATTTGTACTATATTCAGATAAATTTGAAAGTTGTCTATGTTTCGATTACTTTATTTATAGTAAAATTCAATATTTAATTCTCTGTGCGTACATTTTCGTTCTACATCTTTTCCTGTCATTTTTTTTTAACATGAACATTGTTTGGATAAAAAATGCTTTCAGATTCTTCAATGGTAAGAGATGTTTATGACAATTTTCTATTTGTAACTGTAGGATAAAATGAGTGCTGACGGAGAGAGAAGAAGGTGCCAGCGATTCACCTCAGAGCGCGGGACTACGATAAGACGTCCACGCTCTGAGGTACACATTGCAAGAGATGCGGGACCCATTCGCGTCCCAAATCAAAGGCGAGAAAATGATGTCGTCTCTTGGCGCCCACGAAGTAATTCATTATTATTATTATTATTATTATTATTATTATTATTATTATTAGTCGTTTTGATAATTTGATAACAATCGATAATCGATAATATCGAATGTGTATTTTATTTCTATCATTCAATGAAATATTCCGAATATTTAGAAATTATTAAGAATTGTTATTTTTCATACTAAAATTGTCTTACTATTAAATTTTTCATTTTTACTTAATTAAAATATTTTATAATACTATTAAAAAATAGTTTCTTAATAATTCTGTATCTTCTATAACAGATAATTTTTATATTATTATTAGTTAAAATATATTAGATTGAATAGAAGAAAACAGTAATTGTAACTAAGTAATATTTCATAATTACCGAAAAACTTAGGATTTAGTGTAGAATTAAAATCAAGAAAAATAAATAAAATGCTATAAACAAATGTTTATTTAAAAAATAATGAGACGTTGATTTGAGGAGTAAATTTGTTCAAATTGCAAGTTTAGTATTGTAAGAGAATGAAAATCAGTAAGAAGAAGAAGAAGATTCATTTTTGGTACAAAATTTTTGTATTAATTAATGTAATTTAACCCTAGAAGGAACAACAGGGGTTCAAATGTTCTGAGAGGAAATTACATTCGATACATGTTTATAAACATCTGATGAAGATAAAAAAAGTAAGGTGTTCTCTCTAGGGTTAATATTACAACATATGATTTGTAACTAATGTAACAACATTTTTTTGAAATCTAAGATTTTGAATTGACATTTAATGCATTCGGTTAAAGAATATACTTTGAATTAGTTTTAAACACAGATTTAAATCACCGTAAATGGTGTTTTGAAATAAATTAATTGTAAATAACGTTTACATTTAAATAATATAAAAACTGATTTTTGCAGGTCACAATCGTGCTGGGCAGAAGCATAGTGCGAAGCGCTTAGAGGCCATTGAACGGCAACGTGCATTCGACGCTGTCGTTCAACTGGCCCAAACAACGGCTTCACGGGGAACCGCTGCAGCGCGACTCCGAATCCGCGACACGTCACCCAGCTCCGCGTCAAGATACATTTCGCGAAATCGCCGCCATCGCTCCTATTATCGAGGCGCAAATGTCCAGCGTAATACCAATCGCAATAATTATAATCGTAATAATTATTATCACCATGGATCTCATCGTAATAATAATAACCGCGATTATTATTATCGTCGGTATTACGGAGGACATAATCGCCAACATAATAGGAGAGATGGTGGTGATTCTGATGAAATGTACCAGGCATATTTGCGTGCCAGGGAAGAACAAAATGCGCGTCAGGAGGAAAACCTGATGGACATTTAAAAACAGAGCCACCCCAAGGAAGGTAAAAAAAATTAATCGTCATAAATGAAATGAAGTGGATACACTGTACAAAATCTTCCGTGTTGGCTGTAACAGAGGCTATTTGTTAAACGTTTATGGTGTTCAATTAACACACTGGGTGTTAATTACAATACATCTTTGGTGTAGCCATATTTTTACTCTGAAAAGTTTTGATTTCAACACCTGATTTTTTACAGTGTCCGATAATGCAACCCACGACGGACAATAACGATGTCTAACGCGGTTATTTTTATTTTTCAGAACCATCATGCAACAGAAATAAATATGTAGCCTTTTTTCTAAATATTCTGCGCAATAAATGTTCAAAAAAGTATTTTTCATTGTGTCTTTCTTTGGGACGGGGGGGGGATTTTTTCAGGGTGTTCGGGGTGACCCATTCTACACTGGAAATAATTTACAGCCCTTAACAATTATTATAGAAAAAGTTCTAAATTTTTTTCTTACGCTACCGATAGTTTTCTAGGGCGCAATTGTTTATAATTGTTTAAACAATGGCCGGAGTTTTTTGAGGGTGTTCGGAGTGACCCATTCTACACTGGAAATAATTTACAGCCCTTAACAATTGTTATAGACAGAGATATAAATTTTTTTCTTACGCTTCCGATAGTTTTCTAGGGCGCAATTGTTTATAATTGTTTAAACAATGGCCGGAGTTCTTTCAGGGTGTTCGGGGTGACCCATTCTACACTGGAAAAAAAAAAAAAATTCGTGCCAGCTCGAGCTGTTCTTCAGCCATATTAAAAGAAATTATTGTCGTTGATTAATCCTTTAACCTTAGTATCAACAACTCATCAAAATCCACAAAATTTTTATTTCCTTTATATGCAACTTTTATTTTATCGTTCTTACCTTTGACTGTCGTGTTACCCTTGTTACATGCTGTGCAGGATTACCTTACAAAACAAAAAAGAAGATTTATAAATAAACACATTAATTGCATATAATAAATTAATGTGGAACAATTATTTTTTGATACTTACTTTTGTTCCTCGGCATTTTTCACACGTTTACGTAGACAAAGCGGTAGTAATAATACTCAGTAAATACATATAAACACAAAGCAGCAGCAATAATAAACTGCATTCCATAGAGGAATACATAAACAAAATTTGTTCTATTTTGTACACATTATATATTGGCGCGATATTTAAATTACGTAGTTTTAATATTTATATCAATTTCAAAATTATTTCTATTTGAATATAAGAAAAAAGTTCAGCATGTGTTTATTAATATATATTTATTAAAATGAGCGTGTATAAGTCGTTGTGAGGCATTGAACATTATTTCTGAGTGTGTTGACTCGTTGAAAAATTAGCAGATAAGTGTTTTGAGTTATGATATCTGAGGAAGCTTTAAAATTGTATTCAACGAAGGATCCATATGTGTCATGGGGGTCCAGAAGTATTGTTGGGGGACCTAATTTTTGTGGAAACTGTACGTGGAAACGCCTTTATTGCAACGAAAGGATTTTGGTATTAACTGTCTGACTAGCGTTTGCTGAAATTTAGAAATTTTTAAAAAGTTAGATAAGAGGATATCTCTTTTAAATCTTTTTTAAATATAAAAATATAAAGAATAAAATTAGTTGGTTTAATATTGTTTACTGACTAATTCACGAGTCTTCAAATAACATCTAACGAGTTTTATCTAAATATATATAAATTATATTTCTAAATTATTATGACCAAATATAAAGTGATATATTATAATAAAACATGAGGATTTTGTGATAATTAATGTTTGATGAATACAAAAATAGTTGTTAATAATACAAATACAATTTGTGTCCATAAATCATATTTTTGGGCTAATTTCCAATGTTAGCTGACTAAAAGTCATTGAACGTCATTGATACCCAATAAATCCATCAATTACATTAGATATAACTCGTACTGTGCAAGAAATGACTGAAATGGAAATCATCAAATTTCTGTTAATTATCTTATTGCATTTTACTGCTAAAATAAATGCTAAATTATCTGGAAATCCAATGTTAAGAAAATGTTGTGCAAAAGACGAGTACATTCAATACGATGACTATGAGGAATTAACTTGCGCCAAAACTGAAAATCAATTGAATTTCCAAGTATTTGGAAGTCCGTACAATAAAGTCATCAATCAGTGCAATTCTATGGACTTAACGTTTTTTAATGAAATGAAAGCATCGTGTATCGATTTGTCTGGGAAAAAAGACAACGTAACAGGAAAAATTAAAATTTCTGGAGCTATCGCTATCGAATGTAAAGATAATAATAATTTAATGTTCGCAAGTAAAGATCGTATATTGAATTTGCAACCGTGTTGTAAAAAGAAAGAAATTTTCGATTTTAAAACGAAGCGTTGTACAGGAAAAGGAAAAAGGCCGTCTTTCTTTTCTTTGCGTAATGTATCTTACATGATAATATTTTCTTCTCAGAGAAAATTTAAATGTAACAAAGTTTTGGTAGACCACAAGGTACACAGTCGTGATTTCTTTCACGACAACATAAAACATGGAGTTTCCGTAAGTCTATTTATATTTATTTAATTAATTTTGAATATAATAAAAAATAATTAAATTAATTGAAAAACAATTTCCAGTTTATCATTAAATGTACGTAATGACTTGGATTGCATTAGAGAGATAGTGAAGAAAAATTTTAACATTTTAATTAATATATGTTTATTAATAAATATGTTGTTATTTCTTTTAGGTAAATTTGAAGTCAAATTATAAAACAATTCACGTTACAAGTAATAATAACGTATGCTTAGCTGCAACTGAAGACAAGGATGAATTTTTATTACGCGAATGCTTGGATTACGATTACTGTGGCAATCATGTTTGCGTGAAAAGTTGTTGCAATGACGGCGAACGTTACAATTCGCACGAAAATGTTTGCAAAAAATCAGACATCAAGTCGACAATGCATCTGGCGATTCTGAATGACAAATTGATTTCCCAAAATATATATCGCAGTTTTGAACGCGATGGTACGTTTTTTTCATTCATTTTGATAAATAAAAATAAAAATTGGTTGATCATTTTTATGATGCAAAATTATGATACGTTGCCATTCATTTTGTTTCAGATTATGGATTGTATTTGGGTATGAACTGTTATGAGCGAGTCAAACAAATTCGTCTTGATGGTTCCTTCAATGAAAATGGAGATTTTATGATGCAGTATGATCAAAAATCAAAGATCAAATCAAAAATCATCCAGAATGCCTATTGTCTCGCTCCATCGAACGAATTTAAATCTTACGAAAAATATGATAACGAAACTCTCGAATTATATATGTGTGGACCAGGTCACACAATGTAACAACGTTTTTTTAATAACTTAAATTTATGGAATTTATGGAAGTTTCTAAATAATTTCTTGTTTAATTTATTGAATTTAATCTTTACAGGTCGTACATTAATGCTGCCTTATTAATATTAAGCTGCTGTTTTATAATGTTCACAATTTCGATCTATATGTTCACACCGTCGTTGCGTTCATTTAATGCAAAATGTATCGCATCTTTGTTAACGACAAAAATATTTATGTTTAGTTTTATGTTCATAAATAACATTCATTTATTCGATAACGCATCGTGTAGATATATCAGTAAGTTGAATAGCTAAAACAAAAATTCTTTTTTTTCAACAAATCATAAGGAATTTTAATTGACATTATTTTTCTGGTTGCAGTGTATTTGATAAATTTTTGTTTAATGTCAATATTCGGATGGCTCAATGTTTTATTTTTCAACACATGGTGGAGACTTAGGTAAACTTTCTGCAAATAACAGCAGACATCTTTATGGCAAAAACATAAAACATTTTTTTTTAATACCATCCTTTTATTTCTTCTTTCAGAGACGCAAATATTGTGGAAGCCATACATTTCCCCAAAAAACAATATAAAATGTTTATGGCTTATTGTTTGTTTGCATGGGGAATACCATTGTCTGTATTGTTAATTATAATTTTCGTGGACAAAGAAAAATCTCGTGAGATAAATGATTATCTTGTAACTTTTTATTATACTTGTTCATTCGAAGGTAATGAACTTTTGTAAATTTTGTCAAAATTATTCGACATCAAAAATCATAAATAACAAATTTTTTTTTTTTCATTTTTATATTGTAGGGCATTATAAAAA
>JABFQA010001205.1:0-14635 GCA_022817065.1 Probaryconus sp. ZL-2020 | reverse complement strand
GATATTCTCTATTAGTTTCACCCTAAATGCAACATCTCATCAGAGAGGTAACCACTTTTCACGAAACCCTCCTAATTTCATGATTCATCGAACAGACCACGTGACCTCCGCAAATTATCACGACCCAGTCATGTGCACCTCTTCACGTATCCATCAAGGCGCCCTCCCCATCGTATAAAACTTAATTTGGCCAACGCGAAAAGGGTGAACGTTCCCAAAAACACCGTGCTCATGAAAAGTGGAGCCCCCCATGTAGCCGCGCGTGAGAATCAAGTGCGAATCCACGATGCCGGAGAGAATTATAACGAGCACGGCTCGTCGATAATCTGCGGCTGTCTCGCGTGCAGAATGTAGCGGACCCCTCGCGATATCGCCGGCGCAAAAAGGGACCAAAAGGGCCCCTTTGCGCAGCGGTGCGCTCACGCACACCGGCTACGCACCCAGCTAATTTAAGTGGCAATTAAATGCCAACGGATAAAACGCCTCGGAATAATACCATTCGAGCCGGTAATCTCGAATAGGCAGTGCGAAAGGTTCTTCACATCCGGTTCCCCGACCAACCGGGATCGAGGTGCGCACTGGTGCACCAAACGCCACTTCCGGTCGCGCATAGTCCCACCTTCTTGATAACAGTGCCGGTTTTACAAACAGGAAGATTAACAATTGCCCCCGGGCCCTTTCTCAACATTATTTATAAGTACGCAATAGTTATTGTAAACATCGTTAATCTGCGAGTTTAGAATCTCTGGAGTCGTTGTATGATGTAATTCCTGTACGAACAAAGTTTCTATAATTAACAATTATCATTATAATTTATCTCCCCAGAAAAATCTCTATCACTGAAGAATTATTAGAAATTATCATTATGAAATAATCATTATATGTGTACATTAAAGAAATGAGATCATTAAAAACTTTTTCAGTGAGAAGATTTTGTAAAGGAGTTGATTTCTAAAATATTCTTTCCTGTATATCATTCAACATACTACGACTCCAGTTAATTTTTCTCCTGAAACCAAATCATCTAAATCTAACTATCAAGCAAATTGCCTAAATGGTAGGATAATTACGCTTATTACGAAATGGCTTTCGGTGTAAACTCATTTCATTAGAAAAAGGGGGACCGGAGCTGTTGTTAACACCACCTGCGGAAATCCGGCACTGTTTGGCGCCGCGGAGCGTGCCCTTCTAGGGTCCGTTGATTCTTTCTATGTTCACGCCATGATTCCTCCGAAATCTCTCTCCGGCTTATTTACGGCTCGCTGACGGCCCCGCAAAATGGCGGGCCCTTTTACGAGACGCGTTTACGCGCGTGTATATCTTTATGGTACATTCATTTCGCTCATTACGCTTGTAGATTAAGTTAGACGGTGAATGATGACCATAGAAGTGCAGTCGGAAGTCGGCCATCTTGCTTCTGGAACTCTTAATTCAATGCGGGTAAAAAGCAGGATAAAGGGGTGGGGTGTTGTTTTAGTAGGGGTAATTACTTCGGTGTAATTGGTGCGGATTGATATCAAGTTATTTGCGGGGATAATGGTCAGACATAGAGGATTGTCAGAGAGGTACTTTAGTAACTATAAAGTGTTCGAGTTAACTTGGACTGAAGCCGCGGTTTCCAGTAATTAACATTTTTCATTGGGGTGTTTAAAATTGTAATAAACTAGCCATTTATTTCCTTTAATGAAATGTGAAAAATGTTCGAGTAAGAAGAATCTATACTGATAAAGTTGAGACTAAATTACGAGGTATAAAGATCAAGAAAAAAGTTTTGACTTCCTTCTAACGATTGAGATTATGTCTGTCGCTAATTGCAACTGATTTATTTTAATAACGTTGATACTTTGCTCCCCTAAATAAATACAGGATTTCCAATCAATTTTCCTTCCCTCGATGAAATCCAGCTAAATATACTTCTTAAAAAAACATCCTTTCAAAGTTACAAATCCTGAAGGAATAGAATTACTTGGGGTATGATATTATTTTGTAGGAAAGTATTTTTAATACAGGCTCAAAATAATACACAATAATAGCTGGTTTATTGTTAAGTTTATTTTATATAGTAATAATAGAATGACTAAATCAATAATAATAACAACGTAATTCTCCATTACCATAGGAAATTAGTGATTTAATTTACCTGAACATGCCATCAATTATTTCTTCATTAGTGTTGTAATCAGTATTAGATCATTATTTCAATTTTTCAGCAGGGATTTTACGATATTCACCTCATTTAATATACGATGATCTTTCGCTTCATTTAATAATTTCTAAATCGTGAAAATTAGTGCCCTTTGGATAATTAATAATGTTTATGCAATGTATATTATCATTAGTATAAAATATTAAATACCAGTTGACAATATGGATGATTGAGAGAGCAATCAATAGTCAAACATTTTCCTTTCTGAAGACAACTCATTTTAAGGATATTCATTGGTGGGATTCTTACTGAAACCACTTATCTCGCTGATTCAGTTACGGTAGTAGTTGAAACGAGCCAAGAACGAAGAACTCTGCAAGAAAACCGCCGCACCCTCCCTTTGTAAGAAGCATCTGTTGTTAAATCGTCAAATACGCTTTCCACATCTCGCTATGATATCCTTGTTTCCCAAAACCTCAAAAAACTCCAATTATTCTTCTTCAACTAGACGAAAGTCGCATCTTGAAAAAAGTTATCTAACTAAACCTTCGTTAACGACTTTCGTTTATAATTAGATTATCAAAGTTTCAACAAGTACAATGCAATCTCAAATTATTATTATTATAACATATTAAATTTTTCCAAATAATTTTAATTTTAACCACAATGATTTATTTTAATAAAATTAAAAGGAGGTCGTACAAAGTAATTCAATCAATTATATATAAAAGAAAATAAAAAAACTTTCAGTTATAAAACTATCGTTAACTAACCAGGCCATAATTTAACCCAACTTGCAAAGCTCCCGCGAATATAATTTGTCCCCGCCGAATTCTCAAGAAACTTAACTTGTACATTTATTAGCCAAGAACCAATAAATTTTTCGGCTATAAAAACCGGTAGAACGTAAATCATCCATTGTTAAGGCTTTCTCCTCGCCATCGTATCACAATTAGATTATGTTTCCTAAAATTCATCTGCGGTTCTACAAAAAGCTGCCAATTAGACGTCGGAGAAAAAGGGGATCGAAATGAAAACCTCCGACTTTTTCTGTGCTTCGGAATCAGATTTGGCGGGTGTCTCGACGCGGGCCGTGCTGCGCTATTCGAATTAATTAGAGGTTATTTTTTGTCGTGTCTCGATCGCGCCTGGTGACAGGGAATCAATTTGCCATTTCGGACGCGCTTCTTGCTATTCTGCGGCAATGACGCCCGGAATGCTGTATGCTACCGTAGCGAATCCTTTTTCTTCGTGCACGTCTCTCTTTTTCCCATCGCGACGTTTCGGTGGACGCTCACGGGCGTACGAAAAGGATCAGCAGCGCGAGATACGCTCGTTAAGCGTGTAATCGCTCGGCAGTGCTCGCTCCTTTCTCATCCCCGTGGCTTTATCTCGCGTTACGGGCACATTCGAAAGGAAAATAGGAGAATAGAATGAGAGAGTGAGAAAGGTGCGAGAGATATGGCGGACGGATTAACGAGCGGGAGTCGTCGCTCCTCCTAACGGAACTGTCCGCGATTTCGCAGTTTATGGAGAAACGTTCCCTATTCTCGCGGGAGATAGACATCGCTCTCTCGCAACCGGGAAATAGGCGAGCTCTTTGATCGACGAGCTCCTAACGAGCTCTGCCAACACCACCGGCAGAAATTTTGTTCCCTCTCGGCGCGCCAGGAATTAGCAATGCAAATGCATTGGGATCCTTTGACATTGTTCGGTGTCGTACTAATTTCGAACGAGAGCTCAATATCGGCTGCGAGTTATGACAGGATGATTGGCTGCGAGTCGATTTCGACAGACGAGGCCAATCCCTACGCCATTAATGCATGCAACCCAAATATACACGACACAACTATACAATATACGTACGTGTACGTCGCACACAAAAATGTCTCAGGATTTGAATTGCGCATTGTAAAATACAGACGTTCTACTATTGAGGGGGGGTTTCAAATAGTTGTACACCACTATCATTCATATACAAACGCTCGAACGCATTTCCTACGTGCTTTGATTTGTTGCCAAAGTCTGCTGTTGATATTTCAAATTGTTTGTGTGATTGCTGAATTTACCAATAACTACTCTGTATTTTTTTTTTTTTTTAACTTACGTTTTGCTTCGAGTTGAAATGTTCTTTTTTTTTTTTTGATTTTGTTGAACGATGTAATTTTTATTTTTTCCAATAAATATATATCCATTTCTAATAAAAAGAAAAGTTAAGTCTGCGTTAAACGTACCATATTTTTATTCTCGTGAATGAGAAAAGAATTTACAAGTGTAAACAATTTGAACGAATTTTCGATGGCTTATTCACACGGTTTGCGAATGAAGAAGGAAGGGATAATATTGCGGGAAATTATTAGGAGATGTAATCAATGGGATTTCACGGTTTCTGGCGAAATTTCGACGCGGATTGGATTTAGATTTGGCTATAAGCCGAGTGGATTATATTTGAATTTATATAAAGGGTTTTAATATCGCGGATGATGTTGGCGGTGTACAGAGGATACGGAGGGATTTACCTTCCGCGTTGGGGTAGAATGAATTTTAATGGGATTTGAACGTTTTTTGGGAGAGAAAGCATTCGCGGTTTAATAAGTATAAGTAGCTATTTCGTGATGGTATTATCGCGGGAGTTTTGGCTTATTCAATGATGTGAAATGATGGGAATGAATTTTAGGCACTGTTTGTTCGATGACGGAAAGTCATGCGTGTTACGACTCAGCCAAAATTACTAATAAAATGGAAATTATATTCCATTATCGTGCGACATTTTCAGAAATTATGAAATTTTACGGTTCGAATTTTAATTTCCAACACAAATTACAGTTAAATATTTGCAAAATTTCAATAATATTGTTTTACCGAAATAATTTCAATATCGTAAATTAATTACTTAATGTGATGAAGCTGTTTTTTCTATTTCATTTTATTTGTTAATATTATTTCATGCTAAAATATTATTTCGTGCAAATAAAAGCATGAAATTAATGCTTTGATATACTTTATACGAGTTAATAGAAAGTTAATTAAATAAAAGCCACTTTCATTTTAATGCATATTCAAAATTTATATTTTATGGTATTCGTGAGATTTGGTTGGTATCATCAATCACAATATATTAAAAATAAAAGTAATAGTATAATCGCCCTTACAGTTATAGAGAAACCAATGAAGAATCGTTTTGCCCGCCGGGAGACTTTCAGCGTTGCACTAACTATAATTTCGTGCTTATAAATACTATGAAATATATAGTAACAGTCACAATAATTAATAGGTCTGTTTACCATGGAATTATTGTAATTAACCGACTGTCCAATATTGATAAATGACACATTAATAAAATTCAAAGATGTGTGTCGAACGATTTCATAAACGTAACTTTGTTACCATATTTGTTAACTGGATGAAACCATTTTTCATGACGTTAAAAATGTTCGATTGAAAATAAATTTGATGTAGCAATTCACGCCGACGTCCATTGCTTCCTTTGTAGCAATTTAATAAGTACATTTAATCATAAATTGAGCAAATAAAGTTCTCGAATTTCGCCTCTGCAGAGAATTAAAATCAAACATAACCAAATTAGTTCGATTCCCGAGGTGCGTTTTCGTATCTTCCGTCTTTAATTATTGCTATATCGGACGAGGTCTCTCGACTCGGCTCGGGGCTTGAAAACGGGTTTTCTTTTCTCCAGTTCCATTTCTTTCTTTCTCAATTTCTTTCCACTTAATTGCCCTGAGATTTCCTTCTTTGTCTCATTCTCAGCGATACCCTAGCGTCGGGGAAAGAAAAAAAATATATTAAACACAAAAATCACGATAACGCTTTTGCTCCGCCATTTACAGCAAATCCCTACTTATTTTTTTCAACTTTATTAACATTATCTTTTTACCAATATAGAGATTATTATATCGCGACGGTGAATTACATATTGATTTTTAAGAAGTGTGAAACGAAAGATGATATTTTTTGTCAAATTAAAAAATTACCAAAATTGTTAAAAACAAAGTTTTAACGCTATTCATTGTAATAAAACTATATAAATATTTTTCAAATAAGATTTTTTCGATCGCATTAGGAAAATGCATTGTTCGTAAGTTTGTTTCGAAAGCATCGAACGTCTTATTTTATATTCCCGAAGACTTATCGATGCAGGCATTCAGATTGGATCGCAGAGATCTTAGTTGAAATCGATTCGACGAGCGCAAGAGCCGTTGATTGGTCGTTGGTAGGCAAGTCTGCGAAAAGAAGTTCGAACTTGACGTCAACATGAAACGTGTACAATCGCTTCGAGATAGTCGACGGATCCACACGAATCAGCGGAGCATGAGGCCCCGCGGTTCAGCAGACCGTGATGAGGCCCCACACGCTTCGCTGAAATCATCTTGTCTATATATTTCTACCAATAAACATTATTTAAAAATACATATTTTTTGCTTTCACCGCAACATCATTTTCATATATACACTCAACAGCGCATTACTATGTGCGGATTATGCAGTTTTTGCAAAAGCAATTTTGCATTCCTTTTTCATTAAAAATTTGTTATTGCAATGGATATATCTCGTCCAAGAAAGTAATAAAATTACTTTCAGAATAATAATTGTGTGGAATTACTTCGCTAAAAACAAAATACAATTTTCTTTTATAATTGTTTACGCATAAATTATTCGGTAGCAAGGATTTTGCAAAAGTAACTTGAAATTTTTGTTTAAATAGCTACGATTTTAATCAAGCTCTAATGAACCCATAGATTTAGGTACAGTCGAACGTGTTTGTTGTCGTATATCTTGAGACTTTGGTAAAAACTCGAAATCGACGACAGAGAATTTTTTCCTCGCCCACGTGCCCCGTTAATTGAGTTCGTCAGTTTTACATAAATCTCGGCACCCGAGTCATGCTACTCAACCGCCGCGGTATTGCGAAAGTTCATTAATGCAAATGTCGTAAGTGAGTGACATGAATGCACTCAGCGGTTGCGTTCAGTCTCACAAAAATTCTTTATAAATATTTATATGAAATTCTACAGGGACAATCTGCCCTTTTAACGCGTTCATATTTTTCCGACGCAACAAAGAAATTACATTAGCCGTAAAGTATATACCAGAGAAGGTTTCGAGACCGCGTATCTCAAACATGTGCGTCGCTTATCGCTATTCGTAATTTTGTCTAACGCGCTTTTATGACTTATAAAATTGTATTCGCGTCAAATTATAGAAAAAGAGAATATCAATAATGCAAATCATAAATATACAAAGACCCCAATCCCTCCACCCCCTTGCGTTTCCAAACTTTTCGCCCAATATCTGACTTACAAAAAATTTCATAAAATTTGAATTTCCCCTTTTTTATTGACAATAGAAAGCAAACACATTGTATTCTCGAAACTATTCCGTAATCCGTTCCATTATAAGCCAACTAGGAAATGTTACTGAATTCCTGTTGGAAACTTTTAACGAATTCCTAATGAGCCTTTTCAGCGGGAATTGTAAAGCATTTTTCAAGCGAAGCTCGTTGCACAAAAGTTTACATCCGCCCCTGAGCGTGGACCCGGTATCGATAATTTACATATGTGCACGGTTCTTATGTAATCCGCGACGCATAAAGGCTTTTTTGCCGGGCAAACAAACTTTGGCAATTTTTCAGTAGAATCGTATGTTTCGTCAACCAGGGAATTGTGGAAAACAAAAATAAAGTCGTAAAACGTGTGAATAGCCGTGCGCTACGATGATCGAGCTGGCAATGTACAATGGGTAGCTTGTCCATCGGTTGATTCGGCCACACCTCACTGACGAACGAACACACCGGCGTACTCGCAGTCAGTCCAGTCGAAGATTGAGCGATGGATAAACACGGGCAATCGATCGTTCACCCGGCAATAGTACTACATATATAAATGTCCATGCGTACCGTCCATCTACATAGTTTCTTTACTCTACTTTTTACGATTACCGTGCACACACTCGCCGTTGCGAACCATCAAGAAATATTTGTGTAATCTATCAATACCAGCTAGATATTTACATTGATTTAAGATAAACGACGAATTTCATTTAAAAAAAAAAACATCAAGACAAATGAAGAAATAAAGGAAGATTTCCTGCAAGATTAAGCGTAACATTTGCGATTCGCATGTCTCTCAAGCAAGTGCCATTAAACTGATCCCGATTGCAATTTCGTTTCAATCTTTCCTTTTGCAACATTTATTTTCTTGCTAAATGTTCTCATTGTTAGTATCGCTGATATTGTAAAATATATGGCTGCGTGCTGCAGCGAGGCAGCATCTCTTCTCTGTGCTTACGCAATGAATTCATTAACTAGATGGAAAACGATACAAACGACGACTTCAAATAACCCACGTTATTAAGTTCTACCTTCAAGTTTTAACATTTCTTACGCAACTCGCGAATGTCTTATTCAGCGATGAAATCCAAAATTATCGGTATGTTTGTAACGTACGTCAAAATAATCTTTATTAAAGAATCTTACATAATTATTTCGTGTTTACTTCTTGTTTTTTTTTTTTTTTTTAATTTCTTTTTAAAATTTCATTCGAATGTGAGTTTTTTATCAGTGTATAATTACAGTAAATTGAAATGTCAGTGTAGATCTGTATGTAGACTGCTGAAGTGTTAACTGGGGTATCATTTCCATATGTTTATTTATTGAAAACGGAGTTGACATGTATCCTGAGATTAGGTAAATAAATTTTCATATATATAGATATTGTGCGAATCACTATATTCATGGCGTAAAGGCAAATGCACTTGAATATGTAAATTGTTGGAGCGACTATTTATTATGTTTCCGGCATCCATGATGATGATACGACCGTACGCAAAAAATGAAATACCACCACGTGGTATTTCCCATACCGCAAAATCGATACAGAGGCTGAAATGCTACGGGAATGATATTTCATTACAATTCTGTACCGAGTTGGTCTGAGCCGAGGGGAATATCTCGTTAATGTAGTTAATACCACTTTAACTCCAAAATGTGGTCAAATTAAACATTAGCATAATGCCGTTCGAATAGAGAACGTGAATTTACAGATTTTTTTCTTGTTTATAAGCCAAAGTACATTATAGAAATTATACCAAGCCCTGAATATATTACACAAAATTATTATACGTAAATTGTGACAAGAAGGTGCGATCACGATACCAATAACACGTTGACCCCTTGTGTCGTGCGACGTCGAGTATATCGTCGTGTTTATTCCATTAACAATTAATATCAAACGCAATGGACCGGCATAATATAATAATGTTGGAATAATTAATGTGATGAATGTATTATAAATTAAACGATATTGTTGAATTTAATTACGAACGTTCGACCGTCCGTGTTCAATTCACGGACAAGGGTTTATGTATAGTTCGTAGAAAATCCGCCATGGGCAATATCGAGTCCGCGATGCACCGTTCTCGTGAACGTCGGAGGAAATTGAGGCAGGGAACACACAGTAATGAGCACTGGGAGCATTAGCGTTGAACTTTCCCGCAAGTGACTTTAAGACAAATAGTGTACATAAGGACCCAACCTGGAACACTCAGGAGGAAATCTTCCCTTCTTCCTTTGGCTTTTTCACAAAATTTTTAACTTTGAAAAATTCTCTATTTATACTGAATTTTATTTCATTCTTCGGAAAAATAAACTTTTTAACTTGCTTTTTTCCTCTCTCTTTCTCACTCTTTCTCTCTCTCCTTCTCTTGCATTCTACATAAAGGTCAGGTTTTAAACCGATGATAAAAAGTTCTCGAGGGCAAATATGTGGCGAATAACTTTATTATCATAATGGGCACCTTCGGTGCCATGACTTTCTCAAAAGTCAACTTCGCGCTGAGAACAAATTTTTACACTCTTCCATTCTATTCGTTTCAATATTGTTTCAATGAGAATGAACTTCAAGGAACTGTCTGAAAGAATTACAAGATTTATTCTGACCTTTCCCTCGCGTAACACATTACAATTATTCATCAATTCCCCGATACTATATATTAACAGTATATTCATATTCCAAAAAAAGGAACATTTTAAATCGAATCTGCATTCGCGTGCTCGAAGTTCTAAATCCTGATTTTCAACAAATTCTCATGATCTGGACAAATTATCGTGATCATTTCTAAGAAACTCCTTAGTGCATCCTTCTAATATAATTTTGTTAAGATAATTAAAAAAATTTCGTTTAATTCCTCACACTCATTTAACTCTATTAATATTCATAGAAATCCCGCCTGTAAAATATATCACGCATCTTCTGAATTCTTTAAAAGGAATTTAAAAAAAAATCCAAAAATCACCGTTCGCTCAATTACCTCAACACGAATAACATTTGTATTATTAAGTCATTACGCCTGGCAACATGCTTTTCCTATTACCAATCTGGCTGCCAATCGCAATTATTTAAATAAAGATCCATTAAGATGGCTCAGAATTAACATAAACAAAAAGTCCGGGCAAAAAACAACGAACGAAACTCTCTGTGTTTACGTTATGCGCGAAACACGTTCGATTCATTCAGCACGTGCTGCTTTCGTCTGGATTGACTCGTCAGCGTCGCTCACTAAATTAGAAACTATCAGCGCGACTATGGACAAAGCGAAAGAGGGACAGAAGAGGGGAATAAAAAAAAGGTAAAAGAGAGACGAGAGCAGAGGAGAAGAGAAGAGTCTCGTCCGCGCGTGGTCAGGTGTCTTTAATCGAACGTGGCCTAATCGATCCGAGGCCTTTGGCGACTCGGCGAAATGATTTATGCCTCAGAATCGACGGGGTACTTGGTCCTTAACTCTTTACTCTCGCTTCGAAAGGAGGAAGCGATTAACGACCGCCGGAGATCCGTCTCTGTCTCTCAGGCTGGTTATAGACACACACGCTAGTTTTCTCATGATCGGTCTGGAAAAATGTTGCTCGCTTCAAGTGCCCAGTCAAGAGGCGATTAGAAAACGTACTTGTGTGCTTTGCAAGAAAGAACGTTTTCCACACCTCGTTACGCAACGGGTTGATGTTCACACGAAAATTCAATTAATTGTGCATGCCTGAAATCGTTCGCGTTTGTACTATGTCAGGGAGTACATTCATCATGCGATGGTTCGTTTGTTTATTTGTGATGATGCAACTGATGGCCTGGGGTATATTAATTTTGTTAATGATTGCCCTTTTGAGAATATTGTTAGTTGGCTGGTAATGATGACAGTTGTTTGTGGATAGTGTGGTCAATACGCGTAATGGTCGTGCTTTTTATGTAATTTAATGGAAGATGAATTTTAAGTGTGTATTTTCTATTAAAAATTTGTTTATGATAGGGGATAGAAGAGAGATAACCAGTTTTAAACCTTTTTTAATTTTTCAAGTTTTTCGTTGAATTAACCGATGAGAACTTTAGACACATTATTAAAGGCAGAGTTAACATTTGTGCTATACATCACATAATAAAAATAATAAATATTTTTGTATAAGAAATATCACATTGGAAAATAAAATGTTAGGAGTTCAATAAAAAAATGAAGAAGGTTAATGGTGGTTATTGATTTGATTCCTGTAATAATGGTGAATAATTAAAATGTTTAATTTGATTTATTAATGCTCGCTACTAAAATGTCAATGCGACGTGTGTCATGCTTAAACATGCATGAATATTAGCAGTATTCTCTGATCTCTATATATAACTGGATGAGGCATTGGCTAAACGTTGTATTTAGGAAGAACTTAAATTAAAGTTAAGTTCTAATGAACGATGAAACCGTCAAAAGAGTATTCTCTGAAATAGACAATTAAATCTTTGTCTTTTGTAATTATCTTATTTAAAAGTAATTACTGACTAAAACAAGACTGTTAATTTAATAGTTCTAACTAAAGTTCATGTTATAAAATTGAATAACTCTGAATCGAATTATTTTCTAAAAATATTGAAGTTAAATATTGTCCCTTTCACTTTTTGTATCGGATAAAAAAAATCAATGGCCCCTAACATTGTAGATAGAACGATGTCTGTTTAGGTGATTCATTCTTCGTCAGAATAACAAACGAGAAATTGATTAAGCGTTTTCCGTGTCATTTTTTTCGATTAAACTAAATGAATTGTCCATCGCGTGACATGTTTAGTTATTTATCATTGCATTTTAACGTGAATGTTGTAATGCATAATGTATAATTAGTATTGAGAAGGAGTTTAATTATGATGGTAATGTCACGTTGGGTTCATTTGAAACTGTCGATACTGTTGCAATCACGCACTATGGGAAACTTATAATTCATTAATAACCTATTTTCAAACAAAATAAATGGATTTACGTAACGCTCCAAAGTTTGCGCTTTAAGTTCGTCTAGTATTTTAATTATATTTACATTCGAGAAGATATATATCGAAAATTTAAAAGAACATAAGCAAATTATATGAGCGAATTTATTTGAAAGAATGTGTTTCGTTCTATTTTATCGGAATACTTTGATATAAAAGATTTGTTCAGAAATTTGAGACTCGTATGGTGCTGTCAGAAGAAGTAATATGGAAAAAGTGCATTTGCAAGAAAGCTTTCTTCAAGGTACTACACTTTTATGTGAAACTGAAACTAGTAGAAAATTCGCGAGATAGTTGAAAACTCAGGATCTCATCTGTAGTGGAGACGATTTAACAGTTTTCATGTAATAGTTTTGTTAAAATCACAGATATGAAACTTTTAAATCATTCCTTAACGGCACAATATCTGAAACTTAATTTTTCCCGTGAAATAAACAAGTACTATGAAGAGAAAAACAATGTAAAAGTTTATGGAAACTGGGAAATCGAAATTCCGCAAAACAATATTAAACAATTTAAAAAATTAATTTTTGAAACTCGGTCACGTTATTTCATCATATTTTACGTAGTGGTATTATTATTAGTTCAAACAAGTAGCTCGATTTTTATGTAAACAATTTAGATGATGTAATAAAAATAAACTAAAAAAACTTATTCGGGTTAAGGGTTATTATATATAAAGCAAGCCACATTATGGTTGGAGTTTTTAAAGTCCTACACGTATCGGCAGATAGTGGGGATAGGAGTAAATTCAATGTGTATGTTCTATAAAAAAAAAGTATTTATCTTACTACATTTTGTAACAGTGTTTTAGTACTCTTTTTATATTCAACGCTGATGTCTTTTAGTTCTTATGGTTAAGCAAACTTTTTATTTAAAAGAACATAATTAGGGGATATGAATTGCTACTTCTAATTTTCAAAACAAAACAATTTGTTACTGTTTAATTATTTGTCACTCACCATTAGCGAAATCGATGTTATCTGAAATTATGTGCAAATTTATCGAGACTTACACGCAAGCAGCAGCTGTAAATTTTTGCGAAATATCTCAAGTGATCATAGATAGCATCTTATCTTATTTCATTCTACTTAATTCCTATTGGAAATTTCACGTCAGAACCTTCATTAGATCGTATTAAAGAGCTTAAAAGGTCTCTCTGATTAAATGTAAAAATTATCCAAAAATGGTCCAAAATGGTCACCTTCCTTAAACCTTTCGTTGGTGTACTTGAACGTGAAAGTTTTGAGAGGCCCAAAAAAGAGGAATGTCAATAATTTTCATCCATAATTGCGCGTGCCAATGAATAAATCATTTAATTATGACTAAATCCAGTACTCGCATCGCAGCCATAACCGGTCGTAAAAAGCGTGATAAACGCGGCAAGGCAAATTTAGTAAGGATATGAAAGTGAAAGCATAATAAAGTCACAGGCAAAATGAAACCGGCACGGGCAAAGGGAGCGCAGTAAAATGTAAAATTCTCACTGAGAAGCAAGTCAACGAGGATGATAAATGTGGAGTTTACAGCGCAAGATGACTCAATTATCGCGGCTGCAACGTTTGCCAAAGCTGCCCCGAGATGGGATGCTGTCCGGTCAGATAAATTATTGTTGTTAATGACATATTTATTGGTGGCTTTCTTACCCGAACGGCGATATTGAAAGACCAATACTCTTCGTGCACTAAGTGCTCGGAAGTTTCGCGATAAAGATGTCCGTATTTCACGAAAAATTGGGAAATTTTTGCCCATGGGGAAAAAAAAAGAAAGACCCTCCAGAAGCACAAAGTGAATCATTTTGTTTATCACGAAATTTCATTCCCCATTTATATTTTACTAATAAAAAAAAAGTAAAAACAAATTTCGTTTCGTTTTAGCTGCATATTTTAAACTTTATAAATTATCGAATTTATTGATTTTCATAAACGTTTTCGTGTATAATTTTGCAGTTATTTTAACTCTTCTTTTCAACTGTGCAAATATGTATTTTAATTTAAGCACAAAATATTAAAAGCTTATATTAAATAATAAACACAGTTTACTGTAGAAATGAAAAAAAAAAATAAAATTGCCCGGTTCGTGTAATATTTTACTGGTTAAGCAACAACATTACAATCCTTAACAGCTTAATTATTATAGCATTAAGAACGTTACTTAAGTGTAATGTTAGTTTAATAACCCAATTA
>JABFQA010001204.1:0-14636 GCA_022817065.1 Probaryconus sp. ZL-2020 | reverse complement strand
GTACTATTTTTGTGTTTTCCAAGTAACAGATTCTTCAAGAAATCTTTATATAATCTCCGAATATTTTTTCATTTTTTGAAATAGTCTTCAAATGAGAAATGTTTGATTCGACTAAGTGACGAATGATTGGTCGTTAATTGACATTTTCATTGATAAAACTTTTTCTGGTAGCTTGCCAAAAGCTGTGAAGCGGGTAAAGTAACTAAACTTCATCGAAATGCATTTTTAAAGTATTGTATAAAAAAAAAAAAATGCGTAAATCAATGAATATTAATGAAATTGTATCACCGTAAGTTATTTTTAACAGCAGGCAGTATTTTTATTCAATGAGTTTAATTTTATCTCGAATATAAATTTTTATATCAAGAAGCGGTAAACTTTGTGAATTATCGATCCGTTTTCTATCTCGTAGGCAGAAAGAATAATATCTACTATCTAAGCTCGTTAACATCGGCTGCGCCATAAAAACTATTTATCTTTTCGATCTTCAAGAAGCACCATTTTAATTTATAATACAAATGTTTGCGTTTTAAGGTTGTCGTAAAAAATTACTTAAACGAAAATAATTCTTTCGCTCGAAAGAAACGCGATCCTCATCATTGTTTCATAAATTTTGCGAAAAATGCTTCACTATATTATCTCGTTTTAATTTACATAAAAAATAAACCCATTCGCCGAAGAAATATTTCTTACGTTCTTTGGACAAAGAACGTAAAATATTTCTTAATTATTTAAACATTGAGGGAGTTATGTAACGTTTTGCCAAATAATAACGGAAATTGAATTCATTTTAACACTGATTCTAGATGTGAATTAATTAATCCATCTAAAATCCATAACGTAAGCGGGGTGGTGTTTCGAATGAAAAAAGTTTTCACGGACACTCTGTATTGATGGATTTTCAAACCAGTTCGCATTGTTATCTCGCTTATCGTCGTGTTTTATTATCCAAAGGTCTGAGTGCTGCTCTCAAACGGCCGGAAACTATTTAAAATTCGACTTTTTCGTTCTCGATACGCGAGCGCGCGTCGTTATCATCATATTGTTTGTTTCGACTGCGATTGATAAGGCATTCTGCGAGGATTTTCTAGCTTTGCCATTTTCGCATCGCAACATTTTTCATATCGCTGTCAAACATTGTGCATAGTCGCAGGCTTTAAAGTCGAACAAAAACTTTCACGGATAGACAAAGGAAATGCAATGAAAATGCAATCAATAATTCGCTTTTTTGCTTTTCCTTTTTTTTTTTTTTTTTTTCTAATATATACTCGACGAGGAAATGGATTCTTTTCTTGGGTTAGGAAAGCATGTATTGCAATTTATAGTAATAAATTTCAAGAATTACAAAAACCAAAAACAGAGATATAAATCGAGGTCATACATAGCGACGGAAATCATCTTTCATTAGAAGACTAATCTTCGATGATGCTTTATTTCTATAACGATAATTATGTCAAATGATCAATCATTATTAACAATCATCAATTAATGTCCAATTGACTGAGTTTGTTCCTATGCCAACGTTTCGAGAGGTTTGTATTACGTGCTGAATCACTCGTTTTCCCTTATAATAATTTATACCGGAATAAACCTGATATACTTTAAATTATGGAACCATATAAATTGACGATAAAATTTATCAGATATTATATCTTGTAATCAGATTTTATCTATTGCAATGTTTTTCATGAAAAATGAGTAAGCTTATTGTCATGTATTTTTAAATATACTTTCAAAATTCAAATTCTTTTAGATCCCTGGAAATTAGCGACCAACTTAAAATGAGAAAATTGAGTATGTATTTTTGGTGAACAAGTTGATAAACAACGTTAATTTATGTGAAATAATCTGGTCAATTGTTTTCGTAGTCCAGATAATTTTGGCTTTTATGAGAACACGTGGCAAAGTAATGTAAATATGTTTAAATATCAAATGTCAAAGTTATGACAAACAGTGCTACATCAGGGATTGTAGTTCAATCGCGATACTAGGGTCAAACGCACTGCTATCGCGTATATTCGCTATATGCAGAAATCAGTTTACACACACGCAAACACATATACACACACGTAACACACGTACATCGGCACGCGTACATCGACATATGTGAACGCACTGCCACGTGACACCGGAGCAAGTGTGCGTGTGCCATTCTGAACAAATTATTTATTTGTTAACGTATAATTATAACGTCGCTTAAACTTGTAATTATAACGTACTCTGTGCGAGATAAAATATTAAAAGTTATAGATTAACTGCAACCGGATGATATGTCAGGGCATTTTTCAAATAGAAAATTTTAATTAGTATTTATATTTTCTTCGATGGTATTTCTTTATTTATTTGAACGGAATCGATTAAGTTTGGTTCGCGTGTAACGTTCGATAAATTTGTTATAAACAAAACAAAATGAAATGATACGGCAATGGGAAATTAATCATCGCTATATACGACGGAAAAATCGATTGATTGGCTTATTTTGTTTTCGCACGAAAATCAGCAGTAAAAATTGCGTCGATTGGCGGGCGTCGTCGTCCACAGACAGATTATGCTCGAAATTACGGGTAATCTCTTAACAGAACAACGTTTCTAGACATGTTGTTGAGAAGTTAATAATCGAACGGCGCAATATGACGGCACGTGTATCAAGTATAGCACATAATGCGATATCGAAACATAACGTGGGCATGCGTGTATGAAATAATGCGTCAAACCGCTGGCAACATTTACTCACTGGCAACTCGCTACCACTGTCTTTGTCTACTATTATGCTCTCATCCTTCTTTAAAATTTATTTAAAAATCGTTCGAAACTTTGATCAACGTTTACAGCAGACTTACTGAAGCTTTAGAAATGAGAACAAGTAGTATAGGTCAATATTTAGGGAAATCAATTTTTTGGATCTTAAATCCAGAGAGATAAAATCCAACATAAAGATTATTAATAAATTTCTCTTGAACTAAAGTTATTGCCAATTTATAAGTTATAACTTGAGTTGTTTGTTTCATTCTCAATAACGGCACTGTAAGGAATTATTGCAATCAATCTTATAGACTGTATTCATATTCATATCACATGAATTTTGTGCGACTGATCATTAAAATGCAAATTGCCAAGATCTGCGAAGAAAAGATTGATATCATTAGAATAAATAATCTCTATACAATAACTATGTTTGAAATCTATGATATAATTACAAGCTTTCATTATTGGACTGCTCAGATTAAGAACTAATTAAAATAGCATTGAGTTAAGCACAACAAATTTGCATTCAGTAGATAAAAATGTTACTATGATAACGATAGAAAATAATCCTTGTAATAAATTTCAGATAACAAAAAAATATATCAATAAACATTTAATAAGTAATTATGGATATCTTTAAACAATATTTTTTATTATTTTCAACTGATAATGAAGAATTTGTTTGTGATTAACAATAATTAATTTTTTGAATAATTTTTAATAATTATTACAAGAATAGATAACATAGATGAGAGCTATTTAAAGCAATACGTTAATTTTGTAAAAAAAACCTTTAAAAGATTGTATCTTTTTTTACGCATACGTTATCATTGTTTTGAAGTCGATGGTAGATAATAATTTTATATATTACCTCACGTCTCATTATGTGCAGTAAAAACATAATTAGCATTCTAGCATTAAAAACGTATTACTCATTTATATCAATTTGAAATATTTTCACAACTCGTATTATCTAATTTTAATGAAATAGTAAAAATTCATTCATCTCTTATTTGCACAAAACTTTATTACATCCACAATAATTGCATTTAGCATTAAAGTCGAATTACGAATGCAAAAATATTCTTCAACGCTTTTTTTGCAGTACTAAAATTCATTTCTTAACGCTATTAGACAAATGAAAGATAAACATTAATTATAAAGGAAAAAAAAAAATAGAGTAATGTAAATTTCAAAAGTGTAAATCATTTTGTATAAAAATTACAAGTGATATTGACGAAGGAGATAACAAAAAAGAATAATACAGATTTTGATAGCCTATATTAATCTCGCCAATAAATAACCGAAGTGTCTAATCTCACATAAAAAGGATTTCTCCTACCTATCTCGAGTTTATTTGTTAGTCATTAAATAATTCTTGTCTCCTTCTTATCGTGTCCTGTGAATTATTGACTATAAAAATCATTGACTACTATATTTGCAATAAAAAAGGTCGTACGAAAATTGACATAACGTTATCTGTGAACTCTGCCGAAAAAAGGTAGATAAACAGCTATAAATATCACATAAAAAAAAAATATATATATATATATACATATTTGCGGGTCGTTATACTAAACATTGGCAAAACTTTGAACGAAACAAACAGTATAACGATCAAAAGATCCTCGGTTTTATAATTGGGTCAATGCAAAAAGGACAGTGACAAACCTCGTTGGTGTTTGAGTTAGAAAGACGATTTTGGTGTCGAAACGTACGGCAATTGATGTAATTGTTTAATCAAAAGTGAAGTTGTGAGCGTGTGTGTGTGTGTGTCTCATGAATTCGAGAGAAACGGTTCATTAATTTGAAACGTCACCAAAGCTTTGATAGCTTTTGCTAGAGGCGAATGTCGTTAAGCGAATTTGGAAGTGCAACGTTTGGCGCAAGTTTCGAAATAGCGACGTAAACAGAGTTGATGTTTATGCGATATCCGAAACTGCTCGCAAATAGCTCTGCCTTGCGGTGGCATGCGGCGCAATTAATTGGATAATTAAGTACGAGTCACACGTGTAATAAAAAGTTGCACATGTGAGCCGCATTACAAAAGGCTTCTGGCTCTATCTGTTTCACGATGATGCATTTTTAATTCATTTACTATGAGATGATCTCATAGCAATTTGTCAAATTAATGATTCAAGCATTGGTATACAAAATTAATTGTCCTTAATCATTCGCGTCAATATTATTGTTAAACGTTTAAATATTGTTTCTACATTTATTATAAATTAATTGTCTATTGTTAAAGGAACTATGATAAAAATTCTACGTTGTACAAAATTGTGTAATGGATTATTTTCAATGTTTTCAACAATTTTGCAAATAGAGTTTTAATAGAACATTATAATTACGTGACATAAGAATGAACATTAAATTATATTATCGTAATGAATAATGTTTATGATGGATCTAAAAATGTAGGAATCATAGTACTTTTTGTAACGGGAAGAATAAAAATTATGGTAAAGAATAATTAAAGGCAGCCATTGTTGGGTGTAATTTGTCACATTGTTATCATAATTAACTCTGTATGGATGAACAGAATTTGAATAAGTTGAACCTACAATGTATGTTAGTTAAATTATAGTAATCAGCAAGGCAATTTTGCATCTGCAATCTAATATCATTATTTCGCGTTAAAAATTGCATACATTTCTCGCACACTTTTCTTCGATACATTAATTATACTAATGCACAATACTAATAGATAATATTCTCAGGAATATTAACAAGTATTCCATACAAATTTATAGGAAGATCAAGTAAGTGATTTAAATCATAGACACAATTTGCATTTTGCACAATGTACGATCAGAGTCTCAATTGTGATAAAAATTAATATTTCATTAATTAAATACGTAGCAAAAGTCAAACAAGTGTATTATTTACTAATTGAATAATTTAAACATTGTAAATGTTTTGTAGAAATAAATACTTGTACCGTAAAATATTTTACGTATTCTTTTGCAATTTCTTATTTAATGAAATATCATATTCTACGCTGCAAATAAATAAAACAACGTGTTATCGAAAAACAAAGCCATTGCAGTCAAACAACATGAATATATGAAGACAAAAAATCCATCAAAAGTGAAGAATAAAATGAATTTTATTCTTTTACTTTAGTAACAGGTATATAATTTAGAATTCAGAAAAGTCGGTTGATTATTACTTAATCAGTCATTTTATATGTTTATTATTGTTATTGTTCGAACGCTTGATCGGCGTTGAAAACAAGAGGCAACTATACTTTTGGCGTCATGCCAATTTTCGATGAAATGCTATCGTTAAAAATGATCGCTCGTGTCCAAGGACTCGATTCCTCTGGCGCCAAAATTCTAGATTGCGCATAATAAATGTGCTGACAAAATTGTACAAAATTTCTATAACCAGTTGAGATCAACCTCTCTCGATCGAACCGTCCTTCTTCAACTCCCTGTTTACGGTCATTGGTCAATTAATATAAATGATTGTAAAAAGAAGACTCGAGCCAAAACACTCGTAAACAACACTAATTATTCTTAATTTTAACATTTTTCATTTATTTTAGACATTTCCACAACTATAAATTATGCAAATTGGACATGTGAATGAGCTGTTTTTTTTTTGTCAATTTAAAAATTATTTTTTTCCTCTTTATGTAATGCAATTCGTTTTACACACGAGATTAAATGAATTATTTAAAACGTTAGCGTCACTATGAGCCAACGTTATGTTTTTACCATCGATAGGCATAGAATATGAAAATAAATCATGGTCACACATCAAATGCATGACAAGAATGATGAACCAAGTGGAACACATTTATATATATATATATATGTATATATATTAATTATATATGTATAAACTGTAAACAAAAATAGGCAAATTATTCCTCTTTCACAAGAGCATTAATCAATGTCATCCAACTCGTTCTTCAATTTTAAAAATCTTCTAAATTAAATGTAATTCAACTTCTGAGTCTGAATCACAGCACTAATTATGTTGTTAATTCAGTTATTCATACATTGAAAACATGTTTTGAAGTATATTCATTTAATTATCATTCTAACATGTTAACCGAGGAATATTTAAATAAATTTCCATATTATTCACGGTATAAATAATAATTAAATTAATAAATAATTCACTATTTCATTTTTAATGATTTATCGTTTTTAATACTTTAAAATATTTAAGATTTAATTAATTCTGTTAAAAACAAAATTTTGATCGCCTCTAAAATTCTGTTGACGTGAAATGATACCGAAACGTTTGAAAATGTCAAGTAATTATTATAAATGACAAGAAGTAGTTTTTGCCCCGTCGACTAAATACTGAAACGATGAAAAATAGGCACAATTGCATGAAACGATTATACTTCTTATTTCTTAACCACCATGTTTTAATAACCAAGAAGTTGTATAGAGGCTCGTTAGGTGTTTGGTGTAATTATTATGTCTTTCCCACGTCTCGGTTATTATCGTTATCCGTTATTTCTCGCTGCTAGAAATAGTGATTGCTATGATTGCTCATTATTCCAGCACGAAGGAAACCATTCTGTGAAAATCAACGACGATTCATATGAATTTATATGTAATCAAAGAGTTTATAAAGTTTATTGAAAATACTGCGTTTTGTGGTATCCCATTAAATATCGTTTATTAATTAATAACGTGATGCGAGCGTTAATTTCGATGGAAGTGCTGATTTCTACAGCTTCGCGTATTGGTTAAATTTTATGACAAACCATGAAATGGGTCAAAGAAATGTTGATTTTTATTTATCTTTAATATGTTAGTTGATAGGATATATCTTTTTGCGGGGCATCCTTGTTAGATAGTAGTTCGTGCAAACTTCACTTCCTTATCTTGCATGTCACTGCATTGAAGACTAAATTACACAAAAAGTTTTTTGCAGTTCAATCAGCGCGCATAATCAAACCCTCGAGCAAGAAAAATTCACGTATCAAAAACCATACGGCGTGAGATAAACGATGAAATAGAAAGTATGATTATGATTAGGCGCAATGAGATTGCTCGCCATGGCAAAAATGTGAAATAACGAGCGTGCGCTCTCTTTGTTGTAACATTACCATTTTTTTTTCAATGTTATGCGTTGCAAATTATCTTTGACATTATTCGCGTTTGATCTATTATAACAAGAAAATAGCCGAAAAAGTTTTCGAAGATAACGTTGTTTTTTTATTTCGCTTTGCTCAATAAAATTTTCTTAACAATTTCTTTGGTGAACGAAAAATAATGGTCAGAAATGAAATGACTGGATCGACGCGAGGTCAGTGTAACAGCGATATCTTTCTTTAAATTTAATTCAGGAACGAAGTCGTGAAGTACTGATTGAATATCCCTCACAAAAGTGGAATGGTTCAGGATGGGAGAAAGAAGCACTACATCAGAGAGAAATTTATTATCAGACAAGGATGTCCGTGTTCGCATTTGAACCTCGAACATTGAACTTTTGATGTTGATTCTGAAAAATGACGAAACAAAACTGACCCGATATTAATTTGCGGGGAAAAATTGTCGACGAATTCGTTCACTTAATAGGGCCGTAAATGTTGTCTGCATTTTTATTATCGTTTACTATAAAATATGATACGCTGGTTTAATTAAGACAACTTGTTTTTGTCATACATTACGCCCAGGAAAAAAGTCAGGTTGCTTGTGAAATTATTTATTTCTTGAGCTTTATATGGTTTCTACTATAAATTTCTGATAATTGAAAAAAGTAATGCCATTACTTAAAAGTTTTCTTCGAAACTTTTTAGAAATGTACGAAATTAAATTATACCAAAACAAAATTCTCACTTACCTTAAATAACTATAATCCGGGTTAGGTTTTGTTATTCCTAAAAGCACGTACAATCTGTAATTTGACTTCCCAGTAATGTTTAGCAAATTGAATGCAATTATTTAGTATACAAATAGAAATAGACTAAGGTTTCATATACTAAACCACACAAAGTAATACGAAACTGATCATAAACCGCGTTGAGAAAAGAGAAAGATTGGCTTAAATACAACGAACGTTTATTAAGTAATAATAAGTAATATGCCGTATTCTATGTCGGATCAATTCGATTTGTGAGCAAATTGTATTTGGGATAAATATATCTCATAATCATGACAAAAGTTGGTGAATGTTAGCTAGTATCCGGCGATTATTCTGCACACCCTTCTTTCAACAAAACCTCAATTACTGCTGGCCTATGTGTACCTCGTGCAATGAAAATTATTCTCGGCAAATAAAGAACGCAAGGCATACATTAATTCATTATCGAATTTGCGTTGAATATTACGCGACCCATTGAACGTCGGTGATGAAAAAAATAAACGAAATACAAGAGTGCTTTTTCGATTCAATGATTATTTCCAAAAATAATAGTAATCTTTTTTTTTTCTTAATTAAAAAAAAATCTTGCAAAAATAATGTTTATTCTCATACTCTTTTATAACAAAACGTAAATGGTTGTTTGAAGATTGTTTAAAAATTATACACTGAAATTGTGTTTGTGAAAATAGAGCTGTTTAATTCATGCAAATCATCAAAATGAATCTATTTGAATGTAAATGTAATGCTAACACAAAAAACGTGTCTCGTATGTAATGTTTCCTTTTTCCTCCTTCGGCTTTTCAAATTCAAGTATCAATTACGTTTTACTAAAAAAATGTGTCTTTGGATTAATGACATCTATGTAAGACGAATAAAAACATTCAATTTGTTATAAATTTTTCTAACCAAAAGAAAAATGATAAAATAATACGATAAATAAATTCTGGTTTAGCATATAATAATTGTGTGAGTAATTAGTATTAGTTAGTTATGTGTAAATGTTTATTATGATTAAGAAATGTTGATTATTTGTTGTAAGAAAACTTATCAGATAATGTAACGTGTGAAAGACCTTTTGTTATATAATACATAGAAACAAAGTGTAATTGACAAGGAAATGCATTTCTGCTGATTATTTTCAATTCTATTCAAGTATTATCTCTGACACTAATAAGTCTATCCAGTTTTATTAAATCAAAAACATTTCAAAATTGTTTATTTGCATTACAATTAAAGAAAAAATTATTATAATGATTTAAAGTATATAACTTATGTATGATTAAGTCCCCACGTGCCATTATAATTTCTTAACATGAATTAAAAAATGTATTTGAATGTCTAACACGTGGATGTCACTGCATATGATACTTACGATGAGCTTATTTGTGCAAATACTTATATTTAATCAGCCTTAATGCAACATGCACGTCGAAGTAAATATTGACTAAATTAGTGTTCTTTCTTATTTGTTAAATAAGATTTTTTGCCACCCTAATTAAATTTGTAAATCACGTGTAGTGTATGTATTAATATTTATTCATATTGATTTTTCTATTGAATTATAAATTCGTGAATTTTGTAATTCCATACCATATGCATAAGAATTTTAGTGACTTTTATGAACTCCATATCATTTATCCCATTGTATTAGAATTTATTTATTTCTTTCACGTGACAAGAACGTTAGATTTTATGAGTATCACGTGTAGTCTTCATGATCTTCAAGAATTCTTATTCTATTTCGAGAGTTGGAAGACAACTGCAAGACTTGATCTGCAGACCAAATAGCTTGAATATGTTGATTCTAATTTTACGTAATGCATTTTCTTATTGTTAATACTTCTGATACTCAATTACACAATGTGTATCTAAAACGTTTAATAACAATAATGAAAAATTGTCAATAAAATTTATAAAATAGTTATAATATACTAGTGAATAAAAGCATCACTTTCATTTATTATATAAAATTAATATTTCCTCGTAACATTTTTTTGTCATAATGGTTTTACCAATTTGGATTAGAATACTTCGAATCCTTAATGCTATATTTCCTGGTATTTTAGTCTCAGAGGAGTGAATTCATATATTTCCCTTGATATCATTTCTTTGAAACTATACGTACTTATTGTTCTGGTCAAAACAAACACATTTATCATATGCTTAAACTCCCACTTTTTGACTTTATATCTTATTTTTATCGAGTAAATTCTTTCTGCTTGGAAAATATTATTTTAATAGAAGAATATTATATCAATATTAATTGCAAATCTTCAATTTTTATATTATAATATAAACTAATGACTTTATCGTTTTTTGAACATTGCTCGATAAAGACACAGATTAAATTCGATAAATATCTAAATTAAATTGGTGTCGAATCATCGTGACCAATGCAGAAGAAACCGTGGTGCACTAAAAATAGTAGAACTCGCCGAAGAAATTGCATCACCGAGATAACTCGGAAAACACCTGGCGTAAGATTGCCCCTGATGTCTTTTCGGCGATGTCACATATCCTCTTCCAAGCTGATTCATTCAACAAATTCTCTTGCTATTTGTATTATAAATAAACTTTTCACTGATCGACGAATGCCAATAAAATTAACACAGATTACAAAAGGTTTCCCCTCCTTGAAAGACAAAAATTTATATTCCCTTTTTTTTTTCATAAGCTCGTTCAATAAATATTTGGCAAATGCTTTGATTAAAGAAATTTAAAAGACTATTTGTCATTGAATTTTTTTTTTTTTTTTTCATGCAACAAAACAATAATTTTATCGAAACAGTACATCAAAAAAGAAGAGTAGATAAATATTAATGCTGCGTAATATATTTTTGTTTCAGGTGAGTGGCCAAAAGTTTGATAAAAATGAGTAATTACCTCGACGTAACGTAAGTGCCATAAATTGTTATCTTAAAGAGAAAGCAAATAGTAATTTTCTAATACATTACACTTTTATTGAGCTACTAAAACTGTAATTGCGGCATTCACTTTCATTATTTTATGCAAAATATTCATAAAATATCCATTACATATCTATACGTTTAAAATGCAATCATTTTTAAATTCAATCTTTCAAAAAAAGAAAAAAAAAAGAAGAAAAGAAATGAATACGAATTATATAATCTAATGGTTGGCAAATATTTTCGATATAACCAAAGAGTTTGCTTTTATGAATACTTATTATCAGTAACTTCGGAAATAATATAAATCATTTGAATAACATATAAACGCTTCACATTTAATGAATAATTGCTTTGAAATCAACCACATTATAGAACACGTTTATCTGAAAGAAAAAAAAAAAAAAAGAAAGGAAAAGTTTGATTTTTGGGTATTTGTTTTCTGTATATCGACGTGTTACACTGCGACAATTTAATGAAATCGGAGCTTTTACAGTTCAATGAAAAGTTATACTTACTCCTAAATTAGTAATTGACAATGAAAACAGGTCTCTCTACATTTTTTCACACATTATTTTGCTTAAATTAAAAAATAAATAAATCAAGACCTTTGCTTCTTGATACTAATATTCGGAACAGAACAAAAACAAACTGTCAAGAATTTAGGATGTGTCAAATTGTTGCAGGACCTTTCTTGTCTCTATAATTTCATTGAAAGCTATGAAAACTGTAAAAAAAAAAAAATGATCTTTTCAAAATTCTTGGTCAGTTGCAAGGATAGCTGCATGAAGAAAGCTTCCAGTATATTTGTAAGCATTTGCACTGGCTAATTTCCAATTCAGAAATACCAGAGATTCTTTTGGCGGTCTTGTATATTCGGCTTTTACATGCGTGCGGGTCGACGCACGCTAAATCGTTGCATATTAATTCTTGGTTAGTCAACTGTTTATGATTTATTGCTTAACTTGCAACAATTAATAATCACTTTTGATGAACGTCACGAGATCACCTGAAATTAATTGCAATTAAGAACGATGCAAATGCAATCAACCATTTTTCAAGTCTATAATGTAATATCAACTTTCCCTGACGTTTTCAACGTCACGTTTCATTTTGTGCAGTCCACAGAAGACGATCATTAAAACAATGTACCTTTATTTCATGTCAAAAAATCTTATTTACCGATATTAGACATAGTGTGGGTCACAGCAGTCTAGTAATAATTTTATTTTAATACAAGTAGAATTTTTAATTTTAGTCGGACGCGACCATTCGTTTGTGAAATGAAATTTTCCTCGTTGGCCTTTAAGTGTTAAAAGCAAATGAAAATTTAAAGTTTAGCATTAATAAACATCTGAGCGTCTGCGAGAAAGATTAAGAAATGTAAATTTTCTTTTAGTACGATTACATGAAAACGATAAGATCTTACGTGAGGATTATTATTATTGAAATAGGTTAATAATGAATAATCTATGATTAATTAGACATAAATATCGGCAACAGAAATATCCCTGTTTAAATACGATATATCACATTGTTCATAAGACTTATTTCATATGGCCTTGTGATTTATCAGGCGGAAGGCAACGCGATGTCTCGTTTCAGTGATATTATAATTATGAGAATACGAAGCATGCAACGATAACAAGTCAACGTCAGGTCATGCGAATCATCGTCACGCCTCAATCTCCTCTAACGTCAAAACAACGTCTTTGTCAATTGACATCACAATATCACTAATTTCATCGCACTTGTTATTGTGATTCACATCTCCTTATCAACTTGGTTGTAGATCAATTTTCCTTGGTCTTAACTCTGTGAATTGACGTTGCAATTTTTATATAATTCGTCGTAGTTAAAAAACAAAAAAAAAAAAAAAAAGGTAACCCAAAACTAAACGTTCATAATAAAAAAAAATTGAATCAGAAAATATATCAGGTAACGTGGTCGGTATAAAAGTTAGAGGCAAAGCAGGGCTTTTAGAGAATTCGCACATTGAACGAAACTCAAATTTGGCTCGAGAGGCTATATGCTCTATCACGTGATCGAGGTCATTTTTGGGTACTCGACTTCGCAAGCTATCGTTCGAGCAAATTGAGGTCGAAGGTTTCTATTTCCGAAGTGTTTATTCTCGTTCTGGCAAACTCGATGAACCTCTACCCTATCGCCAGATGTGCAAGTCTTACACGCAACTGGCGATTACAATCTATTGTAATCTAAGTCGCCTATAAACACGATTTTTTTCCGCATTTTTCCATCGTCTTATTTTTTGCCGAGATTTTTGCGAAAATATTTGAATCATCTCTTCCGCTAAAATTTATTCATTCATTTTTTTTCTTTTATACACAAATAATTCTTTTACAATTTTTTTCATAAAATTAAGAAAAATAAAACGCCGACAGATATTGCAAATTTTAAATGATCAGATGAAAGAAAATCGAATGAAATGTTAATTGTAGTGTCTTAATTAAAATGCATTTGGAGTGATTAATTGATTATTCGAAAGTTGCTTTATTCAAAAAGATATTTCCGACAGAGACATCACGTGCTAATTAGAAATGTCTAGTTCAGTTGTTACGTAAGTACGTACCTTCTCAGGGAAGTATTCTCTTCCTATATCAGTCCACTGTAGACTCTGACAATGGTGACATTCCATAATGCTTTGTGTACCGAAATTGACGACATCGCTCTCGGTGACGTAATTGATGCAGCCGATATCACTATGACATAATATTGATGATGTTTCTGGAAAATGAGTTTATGGTCTATTTACTTTGCATCTGGAAGTCGAACGATTTTACTATTTTCATTGGACATACATTTATGACATTTGTAACATTTGACATTTTTCAATGTCTTACGTGTATTGAATTCAGAGGTAAAGATAAAATGATTAATAATGATTGCTGTAAATTTCCAATCGCATTGTGAACAGTTCATTTTTAAGGAAATATTTCAAATGATGTTTGAAAATTCTCAAGTTAAAAACAAATGTTTTAATTTTAATTCTTTATACATATAAATTTAAATGTATATGTAATAGAAGAAAAATAGGAGCTAACTTAAAGTGCCTAAAGAGTAAAAGGCAGACAACTTCAAAATGTGATATATTCTAATAAGCTTTCACTTTATTTATCTAAAATTATATAC